>VDFB02000021.1:0-13176 GCA_007258455.2 Sequoia sempervirens | reverse complement strand
GAAATGAGGTGATTCTTCGAGGCTTATCCAACAAAGCCCCTGAGATTATTTTGACTAAAATAATGGAGAGGAATTTTCATAGATACCAAGTAGCTTGGGAAACACAATGTTTGATTATAGATACAAGTTCATCCAAGGATGGGAGACTATACCATGTTGACATCTAATCCATCTTGGATAAGCATAGCATGGTGTTCAGTGATATTCCTCTAGGATTGCTACTAGAAAGAGGATTTCAACATGTCATTGAATTGGTGGAGAGATCAAAGCCAGTCATCACTACACCTTATCATCCTCCCATGAGGCATAAGGAAGATAGTAAGGCAATTAAGGAGTTGTTGGATGTGGGACACATACAATCGAGCTCTAGCCCATTTACTTCTTTTGTGGTGCTGGTCAAGAATAAGGATGTTACCATAAGGATGTGCATTGATTATAAAGTGCTCAACAAGAAGATAATCACAAATCACTACCCTATTCCTAGGATATATGAATTGATAGATGAGCTTTATGGTGCAATGTATTTCTCCAAGATTTATCTACGATAAAAGGGACCATCAAATAAGGGTGAGAGATGAAGATGTGCATAAGACAAATTTTAGTTGTCACTATGGGTATTACAAGTTCCTGGTCATGCCATTTGGTTTGACTAATGCGCTAGCCACATTGCAGTCTTGGACGAATCAAGTATTTATTAAGAAGCTAAGGAAGTTTGTATTAGTTTTCTTTGATGATATATTGATCTATAGCAAGACTTGGGAGGATCATTTGAGACACATAGATGAGGTGCTTAATATCCTAGAGAAACAATCCTTTGCCAAGGCATCAAAATATAAGTTTGGGAGGACATAGATACTATGTCTGGGGCATAAGATTAGTCCCCAAGGAGTCAATGTGGATGAGGAGAAGATTAAAGCAATCATGGACTAACCTTCACCTAAGACTATATCACATTTGAGAGGATCTTTTGGTCTTTTTTATTCTTATAGGAGGTTCGTCAAAGGATTTTCACAACTAGCTACTCCATTGGTAGATTTGACAAAGAAAGGGGCTTTCCTTTGAAGCGATTCAGCACAGATGGCTCTTGACAAGCTCAATGAAGTAATGAGTTCATGTTCTATTTTGGCCATTCCAGATTTTTCACTTCCTTTTGTTTTCAAATGTGATACTTCAAGAGAGGGGATTGGAGCAATTTTAATGCAAAACAAACACCCCATAGCATTTGAGAGTAGAAAGCTCAAGGATTCAAAAAAGGAGGTTTTCCATCTACGACAAGGAGATGCTAGCCATCATGCATGCATTAGCCAAGTTCAACTAGTATTTTTTTTGTGAGAGATTTGTGGTGAAAGCAAATACAATAGCTTGAACTTCTTCCTCAATCAAAAGGATTTGAATGATAAATAGCGAAAGTGGGTAAATAATCTATAAGCTTATGATTTCGATATTGAGTATGTTAAAGGAAAGAATAATGTTGTGGCTAATGCACTATTTAGGAAGCATTGTTCCATGACTAATTTTTATACAATTTGAGGGTTTCTATAATAGCTAAGTATGCCAAAAACACACTTTCTATTAATATATTAAATGGTAAGCTACAAGATGACAAGTACAAGGTGGTTGATGAGCTCATTCTCTATAAGGACAGGGTGTATCTTGTTCCAAAATCAAAGATGAAGGAGAATATTTTGACACACCATTAGTGGGTCACCTGAGATACTACAAAACCTACAAGCGAGTGGGAGGACGCTTTTCATGGAAGGGACTCAAGGGAGATGTATTGAAGCATGTTAGGAAGTGTTTGGCTTGTCAACAAAACAAAGCAAAACATATATTTCTAGCCGGACTATTGCAGCCCTTATGAAAATTTCTATGGATTTTATCAGGGGTCTTAAATGAAAGTACACAGTAAGGATTGTATTTTGGTGATTGTGGATAAACTCATTAACTATGCTCATTTTTATGCTATATTTTCAAAATATAAGGCTCCTCAAATGGTTAATTTGTTTTTCAGAGAGGTGCTTAGATTACATGGAATGTCTAGATACATTTGATTGACAAGGATAGTAGGTTCAATAGTTTAATTTTGACAAGGATTTTTCAATTGGCAAGCATAGAGTTGAACCACAATATTAGTTATCACCCTCAAATGGATTGACAAACAGAGATTGTGAATAAATGGATCAAAGGGTATTTGAGGGATTATGTGACAGGGCAACAAACAACATGGATTAAGTGGCTTCATCTAGAGGAGTATTACTACAACTCCACACATAATATGTCTATAGGTATGACTCCTTTCAAGGCACTTTATGGATACGATGCATTGTCTTTTATGGATTTGATTATTTCGGACATCAGAGTCCCAAGAGTTAGGGATTTGGTTCAACAAAGCCTAGACATTTTGAATGCACTCGAAGAGAATTTATAGCAAGCCCAAAATCAACAAAAGATGTATGTTGATCACCACCATATAGAGAGTATTTTTGAGGTGAAAGAGATGTTATTTTTGAGCTTGCAGCCTTATAAGTAATCTTCTCTCAAGGGAGATGGAGTTGAGAAGTTAAAGCTGTGATTTTATGGGCCTTACAAGATCATGCAGAGAATAGGAGAGATTGCATATAAGTTAGACCTATTGGAAAACAACAAAATTCATATAATGTTTTCCATGTGACATACCTTAAGAGAGCACTTGGACAGCATGCTATACCTTTCTTAGAGTTGCCACCAGTTAATGACAAAGATAAATTGATTTTGGAGCCCAAAGCTATCATTGATATGAGAGAAAGATGGCTAAGAAACAAGATCATCATGGAGTATTTGATAAGTTGGAAGAATCTCCCACTTGAGGATGCTACATGAGAAGAAATGGAGATTTTTAATCATCCAAATCTGAAATTGGTTGAGGACAAGCAATTTGGAGAAGTGAAGACTATCATGTCCCCCTCTTTTCCAATAATTAATTATTATTAAGAAAATAAAATAAAATGTTTCTCAACACTATATAAATATATGTATAATAAATAAATAAATAATATAAAATATAAATAAAATTTAGCCAATTCAAACTTGATGGGTCCTAAGCCAGAAGTATAACTACAAGCTCTTGTGCTCATTTCAAACAGCCAGTTTTGTGTTGCAAATGATCTTTTCGAAGCTCATTTGCTATGCAAGGGAGAATGAAACCCCTTAACTACACTTTGTGAGGTTAGGAAGAAAATCCTACCTCTATCTTAGCAAATCCAAAGAAGGTTTGCAGACAAGACCAATTTTGATAATTTGTTCAAATTATAGGGTTGAGCACTAGAATCATTGCAAGTACACCATTTTCAGATCTCCAAGCTATTTCCTAGATCGCCCCCTGTGAGAAGGGTTTTAGCATCATCCTTCGTCACCAAGGGTGGTACCATTGTCTAGGGTCGTTGAGTTGTATCGATTGCCGAATGTTCAATCGCTTCATACAGATCTAATAGTATACAAGGTTCAGACGACAATCAGTCCATAACCAAGCGCACTAGCTCTGAATCAGACCACATTGCATAGCAAATCTAACGACAACTTCTACTAGAGGATTGTTGCTTGTTAACAGGTCTTATGCCAACCTTCATAACACTCAAGAGAAGACTATATACCTGCGACTGCCCCACAATTAATCATATAGCTGCTAGAACCAAGTCTATTAAGGCCTGATGGTGTTACCTATGTTCGCAGCAACCTTAATTAGTTTCAGCATCATCCAGCGTATAGCAGCCAGCCGTCACCATCTGCTGAAGGTGTGAATTTTGCAGTGGCTAGGTCACATCCATAGAGGACCATCAGGCATCAAACCCTCAATCACAAATCCTCCTAAACCACAATCACATCATTGAGGACCTGTAGAGCCAAGGACTGCATACGGTGAAAGGAAGATCCAGCTCATATCCATTGCACTACCAGATCTGCTGTGCAGGTCTGAAATCAGTAAGTTAATTATCTGCTGTGAGTGATTTCTGAACAAACAGTTCAGACTCATCCATGTTCTCTGATGTGTATTTCTGAAATTTTGAGCATCAAACTCTACTAATTGATTGTAATCAGATTTTTTGAGCAGCTGATTCATCAATATAAATCTGAGATTTAATTACATTTCCTTATTTACTGCGAATGAGTACTGTGGTTGTGAGATTTCATTGTATCAGTGTTTGTAATCAGCAAGTAAAACACAATGGGAAATACAATTTTAAGGAGAAGGATACTACAACAGATCACTTAGAACAACTCTGCGCAAACAAACTGTAATAGTTTCAGCTAGGTCAAATCTATCATTGATGACTATGTTTTATTTGACATCAGTATATTGAGTGCCCGAATTACGCATAACGCCTTTGCCTGTGTTCTGCTCTAACAACTTGTCTTTCTGCAACTCTGTTTAAGTGGCTTTCCTTATAAAATGAGACTTCAAGAGCGTCTACTACAAGCCTACAAGGTATAATTTTCGTAAGAGCTACTTAGTGACTATATCCTCAAAGGGTTATTTGTACTTGCACTTTGTTCTTATTTTGCTTTAAATTTATCATCTTCTAATGTTCACATTTCTTTAGTACTCTGTCTATTTTCGTATCCTAGGGTACCTTTTACTTTAAAACTTCTCTATTGTAATTGAATATACTTCTGGAGTGCCATTGACCTTTTTTTTTTTTGGTACCTCACTCCCCCACCTCCTCTCCTCCCTCCGCTATCACCCATCTCCCTCCCTTCCCATGCTTTTATTGCTGGATTGTGTAGTTTCAACCTTACTTTTCAAGTTTACCCTTATCAGGGGGTAGTATAATTTTACATAAATTCTCGATTTCTGAATGTGTACCTGAGCCTATCCCTAGCTGCCTATCAGAGAAAGATTCGTAATTCAATTCAATGGCTGTTCTCCATTAACGGAACTCTTTGTTCAATCTTACAGCATGATATGGGCCCAGGGAAATTCAAGAGATTCGGTAGTGCATGTCCATATCATTCCTTTATGGAAGTCCAATCGATCGATTCATAAACCGACTACAATCCATGTTCCGCCCGATTCAATAAACTCATAGAAACAAACGAAAGGAACTTGAAAATGTGTTAGTGTTACGTTCCTAAATCTTTTAGATCGCTCGATCTCATGAACATCATTGAAATTCCTACCTCATTCATTCAGAAAAAAACAATGACAAAACCGGATAAACCTTCCTCCAGATGCGGCTTACTCAGCGAGCCAGGAGTACGACGGAGTTGTTCAAATAGCAAAGGCCACAACCTATCCTTCGAGGGTCACATCGATTACTTGGTTACCAGAGCTCCGCAGTTTTGCCTCCACCTTTTAGGCTTACCAAGGGACACTACTTATGGATCAAGATCAACAGGCTTCGGTATAGGAAGTGCTCATGCTTACATCGATGTGGGTTCTCGAACCGGGATGGATGCTTACTCCCGTGGACATGTTAATCAATCAAGATATTTTTCTTGGATGTGGTTAGTTCCAGCTGACCAGTTCCCATGGCACCATAATTTCTTGTCTTCTCTAGCAGTATTCTCCCTGAAGTAACCAAAACCTGCACTTTGTAGGTTGATTCACCACACTCAAATGATTGCAAGTGCAAACCTTTTTTCGTCTTAAATTCAACACTGCCAAGCAACCACAACTTCTATTTCATTTGAGCGGTATTTTCCCAAATCAAATGCTTTCTCCCTATATTTTATATAAAGCCCCCTAAAATGTTCCCACGTTGGCGTACAACTCATGAATTTCTGCGGGTTGTGTTATATGGAAGTGTTTTCTCAAATTTTACACTAGTTTCTCAATTTTTAAAGAGATACAAAAATCTAGCCATTTTTTTACTTGACAATTTAAAATTTCAGAGCAAATATAGCTACTAAGGTTTTCACCAAATATAGCTACTAAGGTTTTCACCATAGTGTGCATTGCTGACAATGGTTGAACAAAAATATATTTTATCTATGTGTTACTTCACACTAATATGCTTTCTTGGAGTAATGAAAGTTTGAAAGAACTAATAATTACACATTGGTTAAGTTCGAGTGGTAAATCAATGGGGTTTTCAAAGGAGATCTTTTCTAATGTTTGTAAATGTTGAATGTTGAATAGGTCAATTGTCACATCTAATTTTAGGTGTGGTATATACCCTAACAGACAAGATGAGGTGGAAGACTTGGAGAAATTTGACAAAAGAGATACCCCTTGGCCATTACATCTCAGCTGAAGGACACCTCACAAGGGGATTTATCAATCGAAATTTTTTATTAGTTACAGATAATAATCAAGCATCAATTTGTAAAACTGATTGGATTACCCACTTCTATAATGCTAAGTTGCCAAATTGAAATAAGTATGGGTACATGTATGTGGGTACAATATCCCAATACAACCAAAAAACATAAATTTATATATATTTGCAGTTTGAAAATAGGAATTTAGTTTAGAATACCACATATCATCTATGTTACTAGAAAAAACAAGACCACAATGACAACACAAAGCAAAATAGAATTTGAAAAGACTGTCATTATATCATTATATTAATTATATCTATCTTAATTTTAAAAATATTAGTTACTTCTAAAGGCACAAGTAACTAGAAGCAAGAGGTGAAATGTAATGGGGTGAGCATGTTAACAAAAACTAAAACCCAGTGAACATATATTTAAAAAAATTAAAACTATAAAATAACTCTTCAAATAAAATGAAAACAATATTACAACATACAATATATTAACTCAACAATAATTTGTCAAACTCAAATGTCATGATAAATATTCATTGTTCAATACAAAAATAATACAAACACTAATAGAATCATATTTATTACACTGTATTAAAATAGAGATATTAAAATACTATTAATTATTGAAGTATAAAGATCCAATGAGACTAAATTTAACAGTTTTAACAGTCCAACTGACAAATTTTTTATGACTGTATGATGACAGTAAAAATTTTATTATCAAAGATCATGAATAAATCCATCAAGGATATCTATCTATGAATGTTATCATACAATCTCATACAATCAAATACAATCAAATTCAGAAATAATTGTAAATTCTCTGGATTATAAAAAAAAACAGCAGCAAAACTCATTGAAGAATTGCATTTAAATTGAACTGAATAACAGTAGTTCGAATACTGAAATAATGACATTTTAGATTTTAAATAAATCTTCACAGCGTAAGCAAATGCGTGAGCAAATTTGTAAGCAAATGCGTAAGCGTTAATAATTCAGTCGTTGTAAGAAGAGGTACCAGAGACTCAATTTAATTTATTCATCTCCAATAGAAAATTAACGCTGGACTGATCTTGCAATGGGTCATGTTTTCTTTCAAAATCCTGGTCTCAAAAGACTGCCTCGTCTCGTGGACGGACGTCATTAAAAAATTAAATTTCTTTCATTTCTGTCGTTTACCCCATATAATTATTCCCGTGGTTAATTATGTCATTTTAGATTAAAAAAATAAAACATTTGTACTTTCTTCTTCGGAAATTGTAATAGAAGTTAGTTTTTTGGTTTAATAAAAATAGAAAATAAATTAAACTAGTATATATATTTTCAACATAATCTATATAAAATATATCAAAAGATATCAAGTCTTTTATTTTTCTATTAACAAACTTAAAATAAATAAATAAATCATTGTATAATTTATTCAATGGAAAATAAAAAAATTGTAATTAAACAATGAAAATAGAATTTTGTGATATGTCTACTTTTTAAATAATTGAAAAAATCAATAAAAAATCATATTAATGTAATTCAACAATGAAAACAAAATTTTGTGATAGTGCCCACTTTTTAAACATGAAAAATGTTAAGGACAAGAAATGTTAATTGCAAAGAAAGTAAGGGTTGTATTGTCTGAATATTATGCAATTCTTAGAAGGCTGGAGCAACAGGAGGAGGTAGAGGGCTATGCTATTTCAACACAGAGTAAGGCCAGGCTATATAAGAGAGTTGTGGATTTCTCAAAACTAGTGTGTAAAAGTCTTCCAAAGAAGTATTTAGGGCATGTCCCGGGAATACAAGTTGGATATGAATTCGAGTCGAGACCACTGCTAAATATGTTGGGCATGCACATGCCTCTTCAGGCTAGGATTGACTTCCTCAGAGAAGAAGAAACAAAGCGAGGGGTTCCGTTGGCCACTAGCATTCTGGTAGGTGGTGGTTACGAAGACAATATTGATAATGGAGATGTGCTGATTTGTGATTTTCATGTTCAATGTACTCATATATTAGACATGATGCAACACTTCCTTTATGGACGTCTCTCAATATAAATCATGCTTCACATTATGTCTATGATTATCAGTCCACAGATGGATTATGGAATCAATGAATTGTTCTTATTATTACTCTTCAAAATATTGATTTCTTTTGGTTTGTTTATGTTATTTTTTGATCATTTTGATTTATTTGTACTTAAGAACTTTAAATATGAATTTTATATTTTATCTTAATAGTTGTCCCATAGCCCTTGCTATCTCTAAAATCTAGAAAAAGAAATTGTCATGAAAACCTATCCTTGAAACTTGGAGAAAAACTGATTTATAGTTGACACATGATTGGATGACCTTAAAAGTTAAGAGGCTTTTGTACATACTAAATAACACTTTCAAAGTCTCTCTAGTATTGACCCGGGATTCGGTAATGGAATCCCCAATATATTCATCACTCTAGCTTATCTCACTTGACATATTAGAGGGAGAGGGAGAGATAGAGGTTGATATAAAGAGATAGACATGCATAGGAAAAGAGATAGGGAGATATACGTAGAGAAGGATATGGATAGAAAGAGATAAAGAGATGAGTGAGAGGGAGATCGAACGGGAAATACATACCAAAGATATAGAGTAGAAGAGATGGAGGGAGAGACGAAGTGATTAAGATAGAGAGATGATACATTTCTAGAGACAACGAGAGATGGATGGGTAGAGAGAGGGAGACATTTCTAGAGATGGGGGAGGAGAGAGGAATATAGAGGTAGAGATGAATATAGAGCGATAGAGGAAGAGTGAGACAAATAGATGGCCAAGAGATGAACATGGAAAGAGGAAGAGGAGGAAAATGAAAGACAGAGGAGAGGAGGAATAGGGAGAGAGGGGAGAGATGGAAGAGAGATGGAAGAGAGGGGGGACAGTGGAGGGAAGGAAAGATAAAGATGGAACATGGAATGAAGAAAGGAAACATATATGTATAGGGATAGGGATAGAGATAGAGAAATAGAAACTCTTATTGTATATCATGCAACTAAAGAAAATATTATAACAAAAACACAAATATAAATATTACTCTCATTTTCGATTCCTACAATCAATATCTCTACGTTTTCTATATAGACTATGTAATAGGATAGATATACTAGTAATTAAACAATGAAAACAAATTTTTGTGTTAGTGCCTACTTTTTAAATAATTAAAAAAATAAATAAAAAATCATGTGCACTTTTTAATAATTGAAAAAATCAATAAAAAATTATTGCACATGAAAATAGAAAGTAGATTTTTGTTTTTCGGATTTGACCACCTATTGTAGAGTTAGTAATAAATATTTTGAATTAATAATAATTTTTAAAGTTGAGATAATTATTTATGGTGATTTACTTTAAAATTTATCACTAATTACTTTCTCTTATCAAAATAATCAATATTTTTTTAAGGTGAATCACAATAAGTAATTATCTCAACATGAAATTGATATTTAATGTAATAATTAGTTATTGTGATACACTAAATATCAATTTAATGTTGAGATAATTAGTTATTGTGATTCACCTTAAAAAAATATTGATTATTTTGGTAAGAGAAAGTAGTTAATGGTTAATTTTTTTTATATAATTTTTTAATATATATTTATTTTATTAAGAAAAATAGTTAAATAATGTTGAGATAATTAGTTATTGTGAGACTTTACCTTAAAAAAATATTGATTATTTTGGTAAGAGAAAGTAGTTAATGGTTAATTTATTTTTTATATTATTTTTAATATATATTTATTTTATTAATAAAAATAGTTAAATAATAATCCTTGTTGCATGAATATATCAATTCTTATTACTAAGATATTTATGATGACTCGTATGAAAAACTTGATATCAAAGGGTAGTTCAAAATAGATTGTTGGTCAAATGGTAGGTTTGTTTTCAATGATACTTTGAAGGATCATGGATGCCCTAGCTCATATGTATTTGTTATGACCCAACTTGGTTTGTATGTTTTGGTTGTTGTTCATAGTGTGCACCTTTATTCTCAAAGGAAGATTAAACCTCTATTGTGACTTTTAGGGATGATGTAATTAAGGGCGAAGCTTAGTTTGATGCAAGGGGTTTGATCTATTGTTTTAACCACCATTGGCCCTAACGGTCCCTAATTTACCATTGAGGGTAACTTAGAGATTTACCCCTATGCTAGGGAATTTTGTTTGATGTTTTTTACTCTACCAGTGATTGGGATGTCATGCTCCATGATCAAACCTACATTTGGGGGCAACATTTGCTCATGTTAAAGCCCTAGTATCCCTCATTCACTCTCACCACTAAATATTTCAATATCTCACTTGTTTAGCTTAGGTTGACTAACCTTCCACACCAACTCTAGTTGGATTATTGCTACAAAACTATTGTCAACATGCTAGGTCATTTTCTAATGGAAAATTTGGCTACCTCAGGCTTTTCTCACACAACTTTTACATGTATTTTGGTGGATCTTGACCTATCGAAGGCTCTTTTGGTAGAGATTGTTCTCCAAGTGGCAAATCATCCTTGGATTTAACCTTTAGAATACAAGGGCTTACCTTTTTTATGTTAGCATTACTTTAATACTAAACACCTAGCTTTGAATTATATATGATCCAAACACAAGGCTATAAAGGTAGCTTCTTTGTGGTAATATGTTTTCCCCCACTATTTCGCTATTGTTTGTTCTCTCAATGATTCTATTTCTTCTGGAGCATCATCTCACTCTTCAAAGTTGAATGTACCTACAATTGCCCAAGTTACAAAGTAGTGTGTCTCTGATTAGAAGATGGAATCTAATTTGTAAGCTTCAAATATATTGTTCTTCATTGCAAAATGCTTTCGTACCAAAATACTCACTCTTAGTCCCTCCTACTCGTTTGGATTCTTTTGCTATGATGGGGATGTTGATTCTCCTCCTTCAAATTTCAATCCTATTCATGAGGGAAACTTTGTTCCCCCTTTAAATCCCAATCTAATTGTTGAATGCAATAATGCTTCCTAGATTGTACTACAAAAGAAGAAGAAAGGTCTTTCAAAAAATGTGTCAAATCCTCACAATTCATCCCTTCATTCCTACCTTAGGGGATTTATGGGAGCTAGACCTAGTTTAGGGACTACATAGTCTTGGGCCTCTTATGGTTTTGTGAACATTATCACTGGTAACAACTTGGTTGTATGATGTATTACATGGTGTGGTTATGAGTTTGGTGTAATGTGGTTGTTTCTTATGGTCTTAAGCCTTAGTGGTGAAAATTTGTTGGCAATCCTTTGTTGGGATCTAATATTCATTTTTATATTTACTTTGGTCTTTGTAAAAGGTTTAAGGCCCTTTCAAAACCCCTTTTTAACCCTTTATAATAAATGTGTGTATGTATGCATGTGTATTACTAATTATTTTGTTAAAATAAAGTACTTGAAGATTAATCTATTTTTTATATTGGTTTTTAAATATTACCTAGGAGTGGCAGATAAGAATAGGTAGTTAATGATTAATGTTTATCTAATTATCTATATAACCATTTTATATATTTAATCAATAACTTCCTTAAATAAATGTTTATGATCAATAAAGTTGATAGAGTGTTTTGTAGATGTAGTTTTGAGCATAAAACTTGCAACTTAAGGTCCCTTAAAATATTTTTATGTTTCCAATTTTTTTTAGGTAAAAGAGGCAAAAGATGATACATATAAGTGTTTAAAAATTTTGTAAGTAGGATAGTACATAGTATTGTACGTTTGTTTTTATTTTCACTTATGACTTTATACTCTTCATAGCTTTACACTATACAATACATACATCAACCAATCTAGATAGATTTTCCAATTTAGATGTACTTATTTTGTTACACGTTATGGAACCCTTTCATGTCATCTACATTCATTATTGTGTTGTTTTTAAAACAAGTATTTTAAGAAATAATTAAATCTTATATCTTCTCTTATATGGGATGAAACAATGTATTAATTCAAGAAGTAGTTTGTTATGTTGGAGAGAAATATGATTAAATTAGGTTGTGATGATGGAGAGAAATGTGATTAACTTGTGAATTCATTTTTTTATCAATCAAGTGAGAATTTAGGCCCTCTTCCATATAAATATATTCAAAATTAAAATAGATTATAAATTTTATCCCACTTCTAGTGCTAGATAGTGCAAACTAGGAAAAAAGACTAGCTCAAAAGTTTAGACAGACATAGACTATACAAAATTATTCATAGTTTAAAACAATGATCCAAACAACATATAAAACACCCATTTTGTATAATAGAAACTAGATAAAAATTATCCCACTATAAATGACAAGAGAATTTTACCATGCAAACCAACAAAATTTCCACCAAAAGACTCATACTTGAGATCAAAGGAATGCTAGAGAACACCACAACAAATTGAGTTGTAAGAACCAGATCTTCCAATTTTACCAATAAAACCTACTTAGCGAAGAATTTAATTGTCTTTTCTACTTTGACAACATTACATATCTCCTATGGATGAGAGGATTTCATTGACCTAAGGAACTCAATCACATTGAGACTAAGACTGTAGTTTAATCTCCCCCCACTTGAGTTGAGAAACTTTTAAATAATAATCTCCTCTCAAATTAGCTCCTTCATTCTCTTTTTAATAATCCTCACTTAACTGATAGAGGGAAGACCATTAAACTCAATTACCATGATAAGGAGAGACACAAGTCTCTCCATCAAAGTTTTATCAACCACATCATCCAAATAGGCCTTGAATTTATCCCAAATGTAATATCTATAATGGATAGCTCTTTTTAATTGTTGAGAAAGAGTAAATTTTCAACAAACATGAAATAAATTTTAGAGTTTATGTAGTTCCTAGAAGCCCCTTTAATGATATATTTCCCAAATACCTCCATAATTATGTCTAGATGGGTCAAGAAAGGATGATATAC
>VDFB02000020.1:79442234-79639138 GCA_007258455.2 Sequoia sempervirens | reverse complement strand
AAGTTTAACATGCAATATTGTAGACCATTATGTGTTTCTCTTAAAGTTGGAACAAATTTATTTGCTTCATATTTTCCAAAATCCACATACAAGATAGAACACATGATCATAGTGCCTTCCTAGAACATAGTTGGAAGTTTCAAGTATGTTATGGTTTGCAGTAGACCAAACATTTCCCAAGTAGTGGGAGTTTATTGGGATGCAATTAGAATATTATTCATATGCTTGTGGGGTGCCTCAATGTATTCCTTTTGTTATCAAGGAAATTTTATAAGAGATGATCATTCCCTTGATATTCATTGTTATGAGGATTTAGACTAGGAAGGTGATGTTGATGCCAGATAATCCACAAGTGCCTACATATTTACTTTATTGGTGGCACAATCAGTTGGATGTGTAAGAAACAAGTTGTGGTTTCTTTTTTCTATTATTGAGGATGATTATGTGGTAGCTACTCATACTTGTAAAGAATCCATTTGGCTTAAGAGACTGTGTTTAGGTAATGGAATAAAATAAACTTTAGTGGAAATTTATTTTGATAGTCAAAGTGTGACCTACCTAGCTAAAATCCTAAAATTTCATGCCAAGACCAAGCACATTTATGTACAATATCATGTTATCAAAGATATAGTCAAGGTTGGTAAGGTGAAGCTAGTTTCGATAGAAACATTGATGAATGCTGCAAATTATTTAACTAATCTTGTGAGTACAAAGAAGTTCAAATGGTGTTTAGAGTCTATGGACCTTTTATCCCCTAGAAATTAAATCATGGTTTTGATACTCCCTTTTCTCTTTTAAGGTGTTTAACAAGTAGAAGAATGTTAGAGAAATGTGTCTCAACCTTGCAACTAAAAGAGGTTACTATTTATAGTAAGTTTACATTTGAGAATTTGTTGGTTCAAAATTTCACCAAAGTTATGGAATGGATAAATAAACATATTGGTAAAATTTCATCGCAAGATCATGTCTAGATTTAAAGATCTTAAATTTATTTTTTGAATTTTTTCAAGTCAATTTTGAGGGCCTTAGAGGTCATTTTTGGGCCCAAAAATGGTCGTAAGGTCAACAAAGAAATCTACATATTGGTAGAGATCTTCACGATTTTTCCAATAGTTCAAATGATTTTTCATTTAGACTCATGGATCAAAAGTTATGGCCTTCAAATTTTGGGTCTCCCGAATTGGAAAATGTGAATATTTTGGACACATAAAAGAGTTGTAAGGTGGGGTTAAATGTTTTGGTGTGTGCTTGGACACATCATAGAGCATGTTTAATTGGAGATAAGTTGGGTGCCACTTTTTGGGTGGTTTTAACACATGATTAAAATGTAAATACCATTTGATGGTTTCATGTATTGTATCTCCTATATAGTAGGTGCTTGAGATGGAGGTGTTGGAAAACAAGGTGAACAAAAGATACAATATGAACTTGTGAAAGTGAGTTCAAATCTGAAAATCAAATTACAAAGTCAGAAATAAACATGTGATTGCAACAATCATCACAATAAAAAAATCAACCAAAATGTGACACTAAATTTACATGCAGAAACCCTTTTTGGAAAAAACTCCACTAGAGAAAAGAGGAAAGGTATATTATAATCATTTAATGAGAGTACATAATAATACACTTCACTACTAATCTCTAATCAACCTAACAACACCCTATTACTTGCAAGAAATCAATATGAAACTACTATCCCATGGCTCCCATTTATAGAAATTGTGGGAGGTAATACCATGAATGGTAAACCAAAACAAGATGCATAAAACCACCTATAAACACCCACGATCCCCTTCTTGGACATACAAAATATAATAAAATATTAAATGGATATTCAAGAATCGAACATGACCATCTAACCCTTAGCCTATCCAACTCCTTCCTTTCCAGCTGCTCGAGTGACCTTTCCACTTCCTAATGGAATACCAACGAACACCTTTTCTTCTCCAATCTTGAAAGACTCATCCAAAATATTTCATATTCCATTTTGAATGCCTAGGAAAGATTCCTTATCCATATTAAATGTTTAACCACCACCAAAAATAAATCCTCTCTTTAAAATATAATTACAACATAGAAAAAATTTAATATTTTTCTCTCATGTCCCCTAGAACACATTCCAAGGAATATGGAGACATAAAAATGACATAGGATTACAAGGTTAATATCACCTTATCCTAATAGAAGGTTGACTGTGAGAGTATTATAGATATTGAGTTGCATCTATATCTATAGTTGGTGATACCCTTGAGAGAGATTACTCTGCAATTACACTATAATCTTGTTTATTTTTTAATAATATATTTGGTAGCTTTTCGAGTATGGGGTTTTTATATTGAAAGGGACTTCCCCACATAAATCATTTTATTTTTTTAAGAGTGATATTTATGTTTATTTATGTTAATTTTTTTAACTATTGTAAATATCTAAAAAAAATTGAATAACCTCTCTCAATATCAGTGTCAGAATTTGTTCTACTACCTTAGCTTCCTTAGAACTAGCATGTGATGAGCCTATCACACAACATACTCCTCCATTATTCTAAAATAATCTATATGTGGTGCCTAAGGTAATGGAAACACATACATTTGTAATTGTATCAATGGGTTAATTTTACACTAATACATTTTGACTCAAAATTTGACAAAACTTTGTCAGAATTTTCATGCCATTTCATCAGTATTTTTTCAAGTTGAGTAAAATTTTATCAATGTTAGGTAGATGTTAGCATCATTAGATGAATAAGCATAAAAAGCCAAAGAATCTATAGAGCACAATGAAAGCTAAAAAAAATGAAACTATTATACCATATCACCTATGAAGCCTCGATGATTCACCTCCATAGCACCTTCTAGAAATTGTTGACAATGGTTCTCGCATCTATAGATGAGCAATTTTAATACAGTACAGTCACAAATAAAGTTTTAGCGACTTAGTGACTCTAAAACGAAGTGTAAATGCTGAAGTGCCTATTTGAAAATGACTATAATTCTGGAATAGGAATTGGTTACGCCAAAATCTAAATTGGCCAATAATTCGTAAGTATGCTTAGTCATTAAAATGTGAGTAAATTAAGTATTCTTTATAGAAAACAAAATTTTTGATAGAGGTAATATAATTGAAAGTTTCGATAAAGCCTAAAATCAGCGGGTAAGATTTCATGCGACAAATTCCTAATTAGGATTAGGGAAAAAATTATTATATGAGTGGGCGATATTTGAGAAAATCGAATCGGGCGATTGGAGAAGGTAAAACGTTGATAATTAGCTCACAAAAAGATAAACATTTTCAAAATCAAAGAGACTATTTGATTCCAAAGCATCCAAAAAACTGCTATGAGGATAAAGGTTGAAATTGAAAGTATTTCAAAACTGTAAGAATTTTCCAATTGGTTTGATTTCTTTGGTAAGAGGGCGATTTCATTTTGGACTAAAATTTAACTAAGTCAGATTTTAGGATAATAAATAATCAATTTTTTTGTGATTTATTTAATTAAAAACAAACTCGATGTAGGCTTCCAAGATTGCATACCTATCTTTAAATAATTTCCGATTTATTTAAAACGAGGGAAATGTTAGTCAAGCAATTAAATAATTAAAGATAATTATCAAATCCAAAGGATATGATCATTAATTAATAAATTGGCAGAATTCATTTAAATTATGAGAATTCAGCGACATATTAAATAATAAATAAAATTCATTTATTTTAATAATCAGAAGACATAAATGATAGCGTAATCAAATTAAATTCCAGAAATTCCATTTAATTGTAAGAAGATAATAGACCCTTAGTGATTTATTGAATAAATAAATATAATTTATTTATTTAATAATCATGAAGAATATAAGAGACATAAATTAATTAAATAATTATAAATTATTTAATTAATAGTCGAATGTGGACCAAGGACATAATTAAACGTCATAATTATGCTATAGATGAAAGTGGTAAAATAGGAGCTTGCAAGCCTAGGCCATTTCTTTATGTACATTTTTCCCCTTTGTCATAATGTATCACGTCACATTGTGACAAAGAAATGCTGTTCATCGCCCCAATCATGGTTAGAGTATCATCTCGAGCTCTTTCACCTTTGGGCTAGCAACAAAAATTTGAAAATGTCCCTGATAAGTCAATTCTGAATGACCAGAAAAGACAATACGCCAGGCTGGCCGGACTCGGCGATCTCTTTAAAGCGGCCAAAAGCATAGTCAGTTATCGGGTGGCCTAATAATAACCTAGTTGAAAAATTTCATTTTGACTTTATAAATAGGTTGACAAAGGGGTAAAAGTCAATTCATTTTCACTATTCACCTTAGCAATTTGGAGAGCTCAAAACAAGGAGGACTATAGCAAACATGGTGATTCCAGTGACCAAGCATCATGGAGTGATTGTATAGACCTTCAGGTGACTCAAGGGCTCAGAGCCAACAGTATGTACCCCTAACCCACTTTGTCATTCTCTCATTTTTCATGCAAAAATTAGGGTTTTAGGGTTAACAACAGATGCATTGCAATGCATATGCATGCATGTAAGCCGCATCTACTTTCGCATTTGATGCATTTGATGTGTTTTGATGCAAGTGCATAAGGTTTATAGGATGGATTCACTGATTGTGTTGCATTTGCATGAAATTGTGACGCATTCGCCAAAGTGAGCCACAATTGATAGGTGGGATGATGCATTCGCAATAATGAGACGTATTTCAGCTTTAAAATGACACATATGATTTAAGTGATCCATATGCCAAAATTCAAGATGCATATACCTTTTTGCAATGCGAATGATAGCCAGAATGACACATTTGACATATCACGACACAATTGAAGTATGGAACAATGCAATCACCTCTTTGTGATGCATTTGAAGTCAATGCAATGCATTTGAGTTTGAATTTGGCTAATGTCAATTTTGATGGGTTTCAAATTTTGAATTCTTTTTGAGTGACACATGATAATGATGATTTTTTATAAGGTTTTGATGCATTGTTTGAGCATGTGTAGATACAGCTAGCACCTATTTATAGTCGTGAGAGTAGGCCATTGACCTTTAGGTTCTAAGATTAGCTAAGTCTGTGAGAGTGATGATGGTTGATGCAGCTAGTTTTGTATTATGTTGCTTATATGCCTATTATTTAGGCAAATAGGGGACTGTTGACTACTTTGTGTGAGAGATGGCATTCATAGACATGCTCGTTCCATTTTCCAATAAGAGAGGCCACAATTATGCTTGAGGATGTCTACTATATTCTACATCTACCGATCTAAGGAGAGCAAATCATTTACAACCCTCAACATGACTATCAGACCTTTATAGCTTACTATAGGGATGATGGTGCCGGACTTGGCATTGAGGGATACAAGATCCGCTGGGAGTTTATGGTGGAGAATTATGGCTAGTTTGATGCACTGCTAATGACATTGATTGGTGGGATACTAATTCCTAACCACCACAAACATAGGTTTCCCATTGGTTGGGGTGATGTGATAGTGGGTATGAGGCAAGATAGGAAAGTTTATGCCTCAGGCCCCTATTTGTTAGGAATTGTCTACCATTAGCTTCATGAGGTGGCCTATAGGAGGGAACAGAGCATTGGGTGTGGCACGATACTTCTGATGATATGGGCCTAGTAGCATGTGGTGATATTCTGACCTCCCATCCAAAGACCACAACTAGTTGAGGGGGTGCCTTATGCTTATTACTATGCCAGTGCTCTACAACAAATGAGGGTCAAAAAGACAAGATGGTGGCACCATCTGATTGACACCATGGTTTCATTCATCTGGAGGCCCTACAGAGACTGCGAGTAGTGGGATTATGAGGATGACCACCTTAGCTTTTGCAGATAGTACCATTACTTGATCGGGAGGATAGTGTAAAGTTAGCTCATCATAGAGATGTACCTGCCATAGTGTGTACTGAGAAAGCTTGGGAAGCAACAGGGTGTGCTGGTAGGCATAGCTGAGTATTCCAGATCTTCCAGGGAGTCAGCTTCAGGGCCACCAATTCCTGTACCTTTTATCATGCAATAGATTGATGGGCTAGTGGTGTAGCCATGGGGATCGAGGGGTGGGATTGCAAATCCATGGACTACTATTGACTATCACTTGTGGTGGCAAGCACATCGACTAGTGCCACTAACATATCTAGATGGGGCAGTTTTGATTGATAGGTGATCAGTTATACCATGTGTACCATGAGCTAGGAAAGGGGGCAGAGGTGGTGAAAGAGGTAAAGGTAGAGGGAGAGATGGCGATAGAGATGGAGGTCAGGGTGGAGGGAGAGGTGGGGTAGAGACAGAGGTCAGGGTGGAGGGAGAGATAGGGATGACAGGGATGATGGAGGAGATGACATGAGGAGGAGAGATGGCCAGAGGCAGGTCTAAAGGGTGAGATAGCATCCGGTGAGAGGGGCACTGGATGCTATTCCAAAGGTGGCTGAGGAGGGGGAGAGAGGGAGAGGAGCCGAGATAGGAGCAGGAGGAAGAGAGACAGGAGGAGCATGTGGCCAAGGAGGAGGACAGATAAGAGCAGGAGGTTGAAATGGATGTGGATGTGCCCCAGGATGAGGGAGTTGGTGGAGAGGAGGTCATAGAGAAGGAATATGCGGAGATGATGATGAGTCTATGGATGAGGCTGAGAGGCTCCTGAGATGGAGGATGGTAGAGGGTGAGGAGGAGATACCATCTAGTTTTCCATTACCACATGACACTAGGATAGATTAGAGGGTGGTTGACTTACAAAGGATATTAGATGAGAGTGTGCACAGGTCAGAGCACTACAGTCAAGAGTTAGAGGTGATTCGGGTTGAGTGGGATCAGGAAATGATCCACCAACAGGAGGCAGCGCAATGGTGTATAGAATTTGCATGACTATGTACAGAACCATCAGCAGATTTGGTATGGGAGTTTGGTAGGGTTAGTGTACGGCTTGGGTGATACAAGAAGTTATATGAGTAGATCATGCTAGCCAAGAGGAGATATCCCACTCTGATGAGGACACAGATGAGGAAAAGCAGAAGCAATAGGTTAGGGAGTGGCAGTGGTAGCTGGAGTAGTGTAGGGGGTTCGACCTCTTCAGGGCATACTTCGAGTCACAAGTCCCATCATAGACACTCCTCCAATCACAGGTCAGGGCATTCACATGGATCATCTAGTTTAGTCCATAGATCAATACCTAGTTCACCTCCAGTGATAAATCCTTTGGCCTCATAGAGTCACGCCATAGTATCATCACAGGTACATGTTATGGTGGCGATGATTCCATCAGTGTCAGTTCCATCGGGTTCACAGACAGAGGTTGCTATAGTTCCACTGGTTACCTCAATGCCAAGCACAAGTCCTCAGTCACCACACTCTTCACCACGAGGGGATGAGGAGAGGATTTCAGAGGGACGTGCTTACTACATTTGATTTCATGTTCTAGACTTTATGTTATGATGGATTATGTATTGACCATTGAGCCTACGAGCTCTATTTTTTGGATATCTCTTGACTCTATCCTATGACATTATATTTTTGAGATGATGCTATATATATGATGTAGTTTTGATGTGGCCTACATGTGTGTTATGTGATGTTATTTGATTTATGCATTATGATATATGTGATGTAATGCCTTTATGAATTATGCATTTATGATGGATGATGGTATTATTTATATGCCTTGTCATGTATGTCCTATGATGGTTACTTATGATATGATGCCATGATAACACCATGTTTAGTTGTATGTCATGGTGATGTTATGCCGTGGATGATGATGTTATGCATAATGTATTTATTTGAATGGATGCCATATTTATGATTATGTTAATGTATAATGCAATATGTAATGAAATGTATATGATTTAATGCTCTGGATGATGTATGTATGGACCTAATGCAATGTCTATATGATTATGTATGCACTTATGTTTTTGTATGTCACAGGATATCATCATGAGATGGACAAGAGAAGATGGCCAAATTGAAGGAGATGGATGTTATTTCCTAGGCCAAATCCTTCAAAACCTTACCATAGGGCTTTAATATTTATTTCTCTTAAACATCATTGGGAAGATTGTTGTAATGGCCAAAAAACACCATGATATGATATAGATCAAGGTGTGCAAGATTGTACCATCACATAAGACAAGCAATCATAGAAAAGGATGATCATGACTCATACTAAGAGCGTATTTTCCCTACTCTTTTTGTCATAAACAACCATAAGTAGAAAAATACAAGGACGAGTCATGAAAGGTCATTGCTTCTCTAAATCTTGTTTCCAGGAAATCCTTGAGAAACTAGCAACATGATTGCCAAAATTACAAAATAGAGCCATTATCATGATACGTCATTGTTTTTCTAAATCCCGTAGTCGGGACATTGTTGAGAAACTAGTAACATGCGTGTCAAAAGACAAGACAAACGTCATGATACGTTGTTGTTTCTCTAACTATTGTTGTCAATATCTCACTAAAAAACTAGTAACATGATGAAAAATCCAAAGACAAGATAAGACAATCATGATACGTCACTGCTTTTCTAAATCCTGTTGTCAAAATCTCATTAAAAAACTAGTAACATGATGAATAATCAACAAACAAGTGCCAAGTGTTTTCCAATTTTGTTTGGATGCCAAGTGTCTTAATGTAAAGATGTCAGGTTTGATGATGTTGAGATGCCAGGGTGTCAAGGTTTTGATGATGCCAAGATGACAAATGTTGAAGATTGCCAAATTTAGGAAGGACACATCCTGAATAATGGTGATGTCGAGAGGATTGATCCCTAAATGTGAAAAGGGATCCACCAAAATGCTAGTGATAGGGACTATTACAATGCCTAAGAAGGACACATCCTAAGGCACAAATGATAGAGATTGTTCTTCAAAAGGACACATTTGAAAGAATACTGATGTTGAGAGGAGTGATCCTTAAATGTAAGAGGATCCCTCAAAAATATTGAATGACAGTGACGATGCATAGGAAGGACACATCCTAAGGCATAAATGACAGAGGTTGTTCTTCAGAAGGACACATCTGAAAGATAACCAAGAGTTGTTAGTTTGACTGGTTGTGATAATTTTACTTGTTTTGACCAAGTCTGACTAGAGTTTGACTCAGTTTGATCTATGTTGACTATATGTTGATATTGATATGTTGGTGTGATTTTCATGTTGAATAAGTGATCGCCATAATTTGTTTTAATTATTTTCTTTGACTTGAATACTTTTGATATGTGTGCCAGTCTAGTGCCATGAACCCTAATGGACTAACCTAGTGTGGCCTCGGGGGCTCATCGAAAAATGGCCCTACCTACGTCATGCACTTAGAGACCTCATAGTTCGACACGACCAATGACTTTGTCTTGATGACCAAAGATTGCATCATGATTTATTTTGACACACCTAAAAGGACTAACCTAATGCCTCGAGGACTCAGAATTGAGTCTTGCCTATGTAGCAAATGTGCAGAGACAACATAGTTTGGACAAATGACAAAGACTGACTATTTTGACGGACTTGACAAGAAAATACTATTTCTACATTTTCTAGACATTTTGACTTTGTTGGGGTTTCTTTAGGACATTTTTCAAATTTTCAGTCTTTCTTTAGGATGTTTTATGATGTTTTTTTCTTTCTTCAGGACATTTTGTGATTTTTTTGTCTTTTCTAGGACTTTTTGCAATGTTTTTTGTCTTTTTTCAGGACTTTTTGTGATGTTTTTGTGTTTTTTTAGGACTTTTTGTGATGTTTTTATCTTTTTTTAGGATTTTTTGTGATGTTTTTGTCTTTTTTCAGGACTTTTTTTTATTTCCCAAACTGTGCATGATACCCACTATAGTCACTTGATAAAAAAATTTCCCCTAGTCAGGTTCAAGACTTAGCCAATTTTAAAGGACATGAAAAGGGATATACATGCGATGTCGGGTGGACAGTATGCAGGAATTGATGTCAATCATTTGTCAACCATGAGAGGTAGGGTATGATGTCATGTCAAGTGTCGTGGTAGTGATGGAAAATGTGTTCCATCTTAGGCCAAGGCAAATAAAGTGATAGTAGATGGTGAAGGAAGGATTGACTATGCATGGCGCCTGTTTGCCAGGTTTTCATTGTGGGATGAATTATTCCTTTTTACTATTTTAGTCATTTCTTTGTTTTTTTAAATTTTAAATTTTTTTTGGTGTCACCAAGATGCCTATTTGCCAGGTTTTCATCAAGGCAACAATTTTTTTATCATTTTTCAATTTTTTCTATTTTTTAAAGTTTTCGGCTCAACTTTTTGATGCTATGCATAGAAATTCTAAAGATGAAGACTATTGATAGGCTCTATCAATTGTTCACCATCTGGAGTAGCCAGTTGTTATGCTTCAAAACTAAAAGAGGATACGATGATGTAAGGACTCAACTAGTTTGGTTCAAACTTACCTAGATTTTCTCTGTCAACCTAATTCTTAGGGTTCTACATGAGGACTAAGTCACCAATGTCGAACTTCTTGACCATGACTTTCTTGTTGTAACTATGACAAAGACAGTTTTGATATTCTTGCAGATGGTTCAAGGAATTATGCCTTCTTTCCTCTAGCATCTCCAACTCGTGTAGGCACGCCTGTCTGTACTCCTCATCATCAATTAGACCTTTCAAGGAGACTCATAGGGAAGAAATTTCAACCTTGATGGGCAAGATGGCCTCAGCTCCAAAGACCAGGGCAAATGGAGTGGCTCCTATGGGTGTACAAATGCTAGTTTAGTAAGCCCATAGAGCAGGGTTGAGTTGAATATGCTAGTCATAGCCAGCGTCATTGACAATCATTTTCATAATTTTAACAATGGTTTTATTTGACGCCTCGGCTTGACCGTTTCCCTATGGGTAATACGAAGAGGAAAAATGATGTTGGATGTGAAATTGCTCACATAACTCACGAACATCTTGGTTTTTATATGAATGTCTATTGTCAGTAATGATGGATTGTAGAAGACCATACCAAAAAATGATGTAGTTAAGAATTAATTTGGATATTTGTTTGTCGGTTATGTATGTCAGGGGGATGGCTTCAATCCACTTCATAAAATACTCAATGGAAGTGATGATGAATTTATGGCCATTTGATGAGGTAGGATGGATCTGACCCATGAGTTCAAGTCCCTATTGTGTGAAGTGCCAAGGGGAAGTGATTTTCTGAAGTTCCTGTGTTGGAGCATGAATCAAATCACTGTGAAGCTAACATTGGCGACAACTCCTAACATATTCTAGTGCATCTTTCTTGATGGTCATCCAATAGTACCCAAGTTTCGTTATCTTCTTGGCCAGAGTAGGACCACTCAAATGAGACTTGCATATACCCTCATGTACTTCACATAAGGTTGTGTGTGCTTCGTTGGTGTTGAGAGATCTAAGGAGAGTGTTGTCAAAGCTACGGCGGTAGAGGGTGTCACTAGCGATGGCATACATTGTAGATTTTTAGATAAAAGACTTCCTTTGGTTATTGGAAAAATTAGGGGGAAGGGTTTGGGACTTAAGGTAGTCATGAATGTCTTGGTACCAGGGAGAATCAGGACCAACAAGCTTAGAGACTATCTCTTATTTTGGAATGTCATAGGCAAGGGCCAGCAATTGTTCTATTAGGAATTCTAGCTAAGGCATATTACCTAGAATGTCAACGAGAGAGCCAATTGTCACCATGGTATCTGTCACCTTATTTTGTGCTCTCAGAACTTGTTCAATAGTCACCATGTGAAAATATGTTAGAAAACTATCAACCATTCATTTTTAGGGCATGAGTTTCTCATCCTTAGTGTCGTAGTCATTGTTAACTTGGTTGATGACTAACTAAGAATCCCCATAGACATGAAGTGTTCTAATTTTCCATTTTATTTCCATTATAAGTATTGTGACTAGTGCCTCATATTCCCCTACATTATTTGTACATACGAAAGCTATGCAGAAAGATCTAGGAATGGAATCTCCTTGAGGGGTGATAAATAGTATTCCTACCCTTGAGCCATGATTAGTATGTGATCCATCAAAGTAGAGTCTCCAAGGTGAATTAGGTTCCATATGGAATATTGAATCATCTGGAAAATTTGCCACTAAAGGGTGATCACTTTGTTTAGGTGTGTCCACCAATTGGTCTGCTATGACTTGTCCCTTTATTCCCTTTCTTTCTACATATTGAATATCATATTCGCTCACTTGATCATTACCCATTTTGCCAAACGTCCTATTAATGCTGCCCAACTTAATAGATATTTGAGGGGGTCAATATTTGCTACTAGTTGTGTTTGATGGATTAACATATAATGTCTTAGCTTCTGAGCTACAAAAACCATTGCTAGACAAGCTTGTTCAATTGATGTGTAATTCAGCTCATACCCAACCAGTGTCCAAATGATACAATATATTGCCCTTTCTTTCTTGTCATGGTCATTTTGTGCTAGTAATGCTCCCAGTGCTAAAGTTGTTGCTGAGATGCATACTATCAAAGGCTTTCCTTGAATGGGATGCATAAGGATTGCCAGCAACAATAGGTAGTATTTTATTTGTTGAAATTTCTCTTGGCATTTATCTGTCCACATAAAGGGGATGCCTTTGCGCAAAAGATATTGGAATGGTTGACACTTTTTGGCCAATTGTGCAATGAAGCACTGGATAGATTGCACCCTACCTTGTAATTTTTGGAGTTCACTTATTCCTCTGGGAGGAGGCATGTCCATGATGGATTTTACCTTTGTTGGTTCAACCTCAATTCCTCTTCAAGAAAATATGTATCCCAAAATTTCCCCATATGTTACGCCAAAGAAACATTTATTAGGATTTAGTCAGAATTTGAATTCTTTTAGTCTTTTGAAAATTGTGTCTAACATTTTTAGATGGTCTTTTCTTATTACTGATTTAGCCAAAAGCTCATCTACGTAATCTTCCATTATCTTATGCATCATTTCATGAAAGATTGTGGTCATAGCCCTCTGATACATGGCACCTACATTTTTAAGACCAAACAACATGACATTTGAACAATATGTACCCCAAGGGCAAGTGAATGCTATTTTATGTGATTGTAGCCTGAGAAACCATCCATGAGGGACATCTCATACCATGTCATGAGATCGACAATGATATATATATTTGCTAGCGGAAAATCATCTTTTGGACATGCCTTGTTTAAGTCTCTAAAATCTATGTAGACTAAGATCATCCCATTTGGCTTTGTTACTGGCACCAAGTTAGATATCCATTTAGCATAATCAATAGACCATATGAACCTAACATCTTCAACTCAGCCTTGACTAATAGAGTAACCTGGGGATGCATTTTTTGTAGCTTTTGTTTAACTGGTTTGACATTTGGCAATAATGGTAGATGGTGTAGAGCCAATTTTGGGTCTAGTCCAAGCATGTCCACATAGGACCATGCAAAGTTGATCTTACAGTTCAAAAATAATTTGTGAAATTCTAGTTTCTCTTCTTCAGTCAAGGACATAGCAAAGAGGACCATTTTGGGATCTTTTGTGGTTGATATGTTGTCTTCTATGGTGTCCTCTGTGAGCATAGTTGATTTCTCTTGAGTTACAGGAAGAAATTCCAGTCCTCCATCTTTGGGCACCTCGAAGAGGTTTTCACCTACAAATACATCCTTTGTTTTTACTTTTTTTTCATCAGAAGGTGCCTTTCAGTTTTCACCTAAAGACATTTCATTTTTTTCTTTATTTTTAATTTTAATTTTGTGACTGGAGGATGGAGTAGTCTCTCCAAAGTAAGCTACACAATCTAGAACAATGGTGAATCCAGCCTTTTGATCACCACTGGGTATGCCCTCACATAATCCCATAAACTCTATAATGGCCTCATCATTTTGAAAGGTGTCTAGGACTAGCGGGCCTGTTGGTCCCAATCGATTAGTTGAGGATAAACTAGTGAAATGCCATTGTCAGTGTTGGTGAATTGACGAGACGATGTAGAAAGCATACAGACATATGCAAAGATATTTTAGATGAGATTATCATCATCCAATTCCACATCAAACTTTATCCAATATTCCCCTTTAGTTGTCTCATATTTGTTGTCAAGGTAGGGGATAAATGACTCAGAGTTGTTGTCAGTGTCATCTAGGAATTAAAATGTATTCAACTGATGGTTATTAGATGCAGATAGTGGGGCTTGTATGTCATGGGGAAGGTAAATGGGACTATGACTATTCAGTTCCTAGTCAACTTTAAATTTTTTCCAAAAAAAAAATTCAGAGGTCAACTCCCTAGCTTCAAGGAACAAATCATCAAGGCAACAGTCACTTAAGGATTATTGGGAGCCAAATTCCCACTCATGGGAGTCAGTTTCAGTAAGGGATTCCTTGATGGTCTTGACACTTTCCAAAGCATGCACTCACTCACTCGAAAGTCCATTGGTACGTCGGTCATCATTTTCAAGCAATCCATACCCTAACCCAAGATACTTTGGTATTTTGAAAGGTTTTATGGGCTCTCTTCATCTAGTTTTATTTCTACTAGGCCACTAGTGCCATTGTACCCCTTAGCCTTCACTATGGCATATCCCTTGCCATATTTCTTAACTGGTAAATGGGGTAGCTATTCCATTTCTTTATAGAGCCATCATGTAATATCAGAAAGATCCTCATTACTTAGGTGTCCCCATTTGATGAAAACCATTTTTGGTGGAACTTTGAAAATTTCTTTGGGTTCCATTCTAAAATATGGCTGACCATAGACCTTCAGAGACATGGGTATTATTGTTATGCTATATGTTATATGTTGTCTAAATTCTCCACAAACAAGGTCCTAGATCTTGACATTGGAATCATTCTTAGGGTTTGAGAAAGATGGTGGTGTGGTGGAAATCATGGAAAAAGTGGATGTGGAAGATGATGTGAATGTGGATAGGTTAATGTATTTAGAAGAAAAGGAGCTAGGAGCTTCTCGATTGATGGGCACTCAATTTTAAGAAATACCCCTTAGATTGGTACAATATTGAAAAGGGTCGGGGTCTCCATATATGGTGATTTTTGTGCCATCAAATGGGAATTTCAAGCATTGGTGATATGCAGAGGGAATGAATTTTAGGGCATGAATCCATGGGTGGCTGAGCAAGATGTTGTAAGGTAATTCTAGGTCTAGGACCTGGCAAGTTGTATCCATAATGACTGGTCCCACTCTAATCGGAAGAGAAATAACACCTCTAGAAGAAAATTCTTCATCATCATATGCTTTTATGACTATGCTCTTTGTAGGGTCTATGCATGCATCAGAAAATCCTAGAACCTTAACCAATTTTAAGGAGCATATGTTCAATCCTACTCCACCATCTACTAAAACTCTTCTAACCTTGTGTTTATGGATGAAAGTTTCAATGTGTAATGCATCGTTATGGTTGGTATTGGGTGACGAGTAATCCTGATCAGAAAAGGTGACATGGTGAGGTGTAGTGAGGTATCCCACCATGGTCTCAAATTGGTTTACATCAATATCCCTAGGGACTGACGACTCTTGCAGGGTTTTATCTAGTATAGCCTTATGTGTGGGAGAAATGTGAAGCAACTCAAGTATGGAAATTTGCGCAGGGGTTTTTCCTAACTAATCGATAAGGTTAAACTGACTCTTAGGTTGCCACTGCTTTGTGGATGAGTCGGTTTGTGGTTTCTTAGGAGATGGACCAGGTATGGTGATTTTAGGTTTCCTAGTAGGAGGCAGACCAGCTATGGTGATCTTGCCACTTCAAGTAGTAGCATTGCGTTGGGGTTCTCTTTTGACTGTGATCGTATTGACACATTCATTATCAGTTTGGACATTGTTTATCATAGGTCCACTGGAATAGTCATACTTGTTGCGGGCATAATTGGCTTGATTATTGTTTGTCTTAGGACTTGACATGGAAGCATTATTAGAACCATGGTCTTGAAGTGGGTTCTTATGAATGGTATGATCTGAATTAGAGGAAAATTGTGGGTCACCGACCTTAATGATGCAATTCTCAATAAGGTCTTGTACAATATTTTTCATTTGTCGACAGGAAGAAGTTTTATGCCCATTTGCCTAATGATAATTGCAAAATACATTATCATCCCACTATGGTAGTTTGAATTGTCCTGGATCATATGGTTTTCATTCTTCAAGTATGATGACACCATTATGAAGGAATTTCTTGAGGACTTCCTCAATGGGCTCACCCAAGGGAGTGTATGTGCGACCCTTGGGGAATTGTCTTATCTGATGGTATTATCCTTGATTCTGACTATTTTGACCATTTTGGTTGTTTGGAGTGACATTGGTAGGGGGTGTCAATATTATTTTTGAATTTTTTTTGGTTGAACCTCTTTTAAAGCCAGTACAAGACCCATAGTGTTTACAACCTTGGCATCAACAACATCGTCATTTGTAACATGTTTATTTTTGACCTAGTACTTATTTTTGTCAATGGGAGGATTTGTGTTTGTGTTTTTAGGACCATACTTTAGTTCTCCTTTTGCAATAAGAGCCTTCTCAACCTAGATGCCATTTTTGACTAGGTCTATAAAAGTTGTGCAACAATCAACTTGTAATCCATATTTGAAGGGGCATATAAGTGTTTGAATGAACATGCCAACCTTTTCTTTTTTGGGTATGTCAATGTGGCAATGACTAGCTAGATTCCTCCATCTTTGGAAGAATTGGATAAAATTTTCACCTACATCCTCTTGCATGAGAGTACATAGGCTAGTAATAGAGGTGTCCATGTCAATGTTATATGAGTAATTTTTTATGAACTTGTGTTTAAGTTCGTCCCATGTTTTGATATCCCTTTGCGTGGAGAACCATTCAAGGGCAGGACCTGCAAGACTTTTAGAAAAGATTCACATCAAGTACATTTGTTCATAGGCGACATCCATACAGTTGGTCATGAATTCTCAAACATGTTTGATAGGGTTTGTCTTTCCTTTGTATTTGGTGAAATTTGGTGACACATATCTTGGAGGAAATGGCGGCATGCATAAGTTCATGTCAAAGGGGTACATGGATAAATCATATGACACTTTGGATTTCTTGGCTGATATTTGAATTTTTTCTATAGTCTTCTCTAGAGCCATCAACTTTGTTTGCAAGGCATCAATTATAGGGTCACTTGTGGCCCCATACATTGGATTGATTCGTACACCATGGGTCCCCATTTGTTGTGAGTGGATGTTGGTGTACTGTTGAGGGATGTGTTGTTGTGACATGTATGATGTGTTTTGGTTTGTGTGTTGGTACTGAAAGTTTGGATTGGGGATGTGTTGATGGGTATGAATATGGGATGAATATGTTAGAATGTGTCCCCTAGCCATTTGGGTTGATCTTTGGGGAATATGATGACCAAGAATATTTTGGTATCTGATAGACACCATAGGTTGTGTGTTTTGATTTCCTTGTGGGGTTTGTTGGAATTTTCCTAGAGGAATATTCATGTTTTTTCCTTGGGAGGGGTTGGTATTAAACTGCGTTGATGTGTTAATATCCAATTGTGGTCCTTGAATAAAGAGACATCATTTACCTCCTCCCAAAGGATTAATTGAAGCACCAATGAGAGGATATGATGAGGATGCATTCATGGTATTGGATTTTGTTGTAAATGGAGGATTTGAATGGCTTGATGATGCCCCCAAGGCATTTAGTGAAGTAGTAAATAGAGGATTGGAATAACTTGCCCACATTGCCAAGGACCCAAAGGTGGCTCCAGCTAATTGTGGCGATATTGTGGATAGTGTAATGGACTGTGTTCCTCTAGTGGATGTAGCGGTGATTGAATTAGAATTGTTTGAAGTGTTGGAGGTAGCACTCATGGTAGTTGTGACATTTGTGAGGTAGTATCAAAAAAGGTATTGTTTGTGTTGTTTGGAGGTTGACCACTATTGGACATGTTATTTGTATTGTTGACATTATGGTCAGGAGATGTTGGTCTCAAAGTATTAATGTCAAACCCATGAGGTGATTTAGCTCCTTGACTTAAAAGTATGTCCAAATATTTGTCTCTATCATATAAGACCATTTTTTTACGAAGTAGGCCGCCTCTTGATCTTGTGCTGCTACATCTAGGTTTTCCTCAAGTATTTTTCCATATTTATCCTTATGTAAGAATGATTCAAAGGTGATTTTTGATGAGGATGGTATGGTCATGAGAGGTTGAGTATTTTTGTTTCTAAATGGGTCGTTAAAAGTCCAATTTGAGTCATAAGTGTGATTGGTGACATTGGAATTGGAGTCTTGTCCAAAGTTTTCCATTTGTCATTTCTTTCTTTGGAGTCTAGTTTCCACCATAAAATTAAATTTCTCAAATGAAAGTGATGAGAATGAAAACTAAATGCAAGGATGATGCTAGCCTATGTTTTTGTTTTTTTGAATTTTTGACAAAGGATAGACTATGTTTTTGGATTTTTGATAATAAGGGATGGTAGTGTGACAATGCAAAATGAAGACTAGAATGACAAGTTATGACACTAATTATTTTATTTTTTTTTGGAATAAAGAATGACAGTGAAAGGTGATGATGACATTTTCCTAAGGAAATGATTAATGCAAGATGGAAAGGTTGTCAAAGACAAAGTGCCAAATGAGGACTAAGATGCTAATGTTGACTAAGGACTTAAGATGATTAATGTAAAGTCAATGTTCAAAATGAGGAATAGAGATGGACAATGCAAAGTCTAAGTTTAAAATGAGGACTAAGTTTGGACAATATTTGGAGAGAGGTTTTCCTAACCATTCTAAGCTTGACTTATATCTCAATTTAGGTTATCAAAGGACTTTCCAAGGGGATTAAATGACGAGTGAGCCTACCTAACTAGACTGTTGAGTTGGAGGTTCTCACAAAAAGGACAATGACTGAAAAGAGGAATAGTGACTATGTCCCAAGATAACCTAGTTTTGAAACAATGGTTTTGCAAATTGTGATGAGTTTGCCTAATCCAAATTTTTCCAAGATGAGACCTAAGGAAAAATTTATGCTAAAAATGATGATTATGACACCTAGGGAATGCAACTAAAAACTTGGAAATTTTAAACCTATGGCTAATATGTGAGCTAATGAATGCATATGATGGATGTTTTGAGAAATTTCGATTCTAGTTTCTAAAAGAGACCTTTGAAAAAGATGTTTTGGCAGTAGGCTAAGATGTTTGGACTTGAATTTTGGTCTGAAACAGGGTATATTTTTTTGCCAGACAAATGTGTTGCAGTTATCAAATGTGGCACTAGAAATGACAAATGCAGTTTAGTTTTTCAAATGCAGTTTTACAAATGGTAAATGCGGTTCAGTATTTAAAATGCGGCTTTATAGAAGGAAAATGCATTTCAATATAGGTGAATTTAGTGTTTGGAGTAGCAAATACATTTAGAAGAGTAGATGTGCTTGGAAGGCTTGCAAATGTGGCTTGACAAAGGAATTGTGGTTTAACAGATGTGGTGCAAAATGCAAAAAGTCAAATTTCTGATGTTTGTGGTCAAAAACCCGAATTGTTGAAAGTTTGAAAATTTGTTTCCAGATGTTTGGGTGTTGTTTGTTTTGTTTTAGTAACCAAAAAATAGTTGGAAAGCATGATATTTTGAAAAGTAAACAAACACACAAGAGAACAAGTATGATCCTATGGTTAAGCCAGGAAAGTATTCGCTAGACTACACATGGGTTTCCCCAACCGCATATCAGTAGCGTGTTAATCCAGAAGCCTGGATGCATGGGCTTCCCCTTATAGTGCAATCTCTTCTCAAGCCAACCAAGCTTCCAACCCCTATGAAACTCCCATTGTGTATTGATCACCTCTACTAAAGACTATGAAGACGTGGAAGGCTTCACACCGACTGGTGTTGGACTAGCAAATAAAAGGTTTTGAGTTTACTACACAAGAGTTTTTAATTTGGGACCCCCGTTTGAGTGGTCATACATGGGGCACAAGATTAATCTATGTTTAGTAGGCACTCCAACCTAAAGAGGTTATGCTCAATAGGGTTTTGGGGAGTACTACTTGGTCTATATGACACATTCGCACTCGTAATCTTAGGTTTTCCCTTAAGATTCACATTTATATACTGGTCGGGGGTAGCTTGGCTTTAGCTCCATTATTAGTTTGAGTCACATTGGGGTGATGAAATCCCCAAGAAGGCCTAATTTATAGAGGCAATAATTGTTTCTCTTACACCTAGGATCACATGGTTGTGCAAGGGGAGAGGATACTTCGGCTATTGCATCAAGGTTACATAGGGATAAAGTGGGTCTGGCTTTCTAATCACCTAGTTTGCACAAGGTGAGAGCATATTCACCTACCACTTTCAAACACAATCAAAAAAATGGAAGACATGTTCGTTTTAAGTGCACAAAAAATAAATGTGTTGCAATTTAAAAAGAAAAAAGCATAATGTTTAGAAGTGAGTCTTGGACACTCGAACATGCAAAAGAATAAGTTAGGAGTTTTATCAAATATTCTTGGACCCATGAAACATAACTGCCACACGCTATAAACAAAGATCAGTAACACAAAAAACCTATGCTAGGTAGAATGCAGAAAAGAAAACTAGAATGCCAAAGGAAATCCAAAAAACCCAAATGCAAAAAGAAGAAAAATGATTACCAGGAAGATGCATCATAGTAGAGTGAATGTGTCTATCTATGCAGCAAATGTGTCACAACACCGCATTCCAGTTTAATAGGTAGATGCATCGATTGTAGCTTCAAATGTAGCTAGACATGTCAAATGTACCTTTTCGGACTGCGTATACGACACCTTAGAGTGATTGCATCATTTTAATCATTGAATCTCTCACAATGCATCATATGGGGTGTGAGAGAAATTAAATGTGGTGTTCCCTACCAGTATCTACAAAAATGACAAAGAACGAAAAAAGTGTATGGAAAATAGAAAAATAAAGGCATCAAGTTCACCAATGTATCAATGGGTTAATTTTAGGTAGATGTTAGCATGATTAGATTAATAAGCAGAAAAACCCAAAGAATCTATAGAGCACAATGAAAGCTAGAAACAAATGAAACAATTATAACATATCACTTGCGAAGCTTCCATGATTAACCTCCATAGCACCTTCTAGCTTGTTGATTCTTGCCCTCAGATCGAGTAGATGAGCAATTTGATACAAAGAAAATTTCCTAAACAAGCTTTGAAGGATTTCAAGTGACTAAATGAAGTGTAAATTCCTATTCCTATGAAATAATTATTATAATGCCTAAGACTAGAATTAAGTATGCCAAAATCATGAATTACTAAGTGTAGACACGTCAAATTGACATAATGCATCCATCTGACAAATAAATCAAGTTTATTTATCAATCTCCTAAAGTCATCAGCTTAAATCAAATAAATCAAACCTATCAACCTTTTTAATCAAATAAATCAAACATCCATCATAATGCATTTCCATCCTTCTTGATTTAAATAAATCATATATTTATCTCAAAAAGGTCAAAACACCCTAATCATCATCTTAGCTAATTAATCCTGATTAAATCTAATCTAATGCATGTCACATCCCAACCACTTGCATTCTCTAGATTTGGCCCCTTGCACATGAAATTGCATTTAATTGATTTATCAAAATCTTTATTTTCAACTTGGCATAAAGGGAGAATATTCTCCAAGTTTGAATCTCCCCCCAAGTGGACATGTACACCCAATAGAGAATTTATGAGGCCTTACATGTCTCTTACATGTCCCCTTCCAAAGGTCAAACTCAGCATTCATTGCAAATTTGAATTCAAATTTTCCCTCTCATGGGAACTCTTCCCAAATCTTGCACAACCATTGGCCTATCCTCACTTGAAAAGTGGCCTTATCTTATTGGCTTGATCTTTGTCGCACATTGGTCCATTTTCAACACTCTTAGCATTTTGAAAATCTATAAAATAGAGGCTTCATCTATTATCAAATCCTTCACAACCTCCACAATTTCATCCAAGAAGCATATGCAAAGTTACTCTCCTTGAGAACTAATTTTGCTCATCATTTCCATTGCATCATCATCATCTAAGCTTATCAATCAAGGATTGGGAAAGGGTCACTAGCACATGTGACACCAATCCAATATGAGATAGTTTGCATCATGTTTTCTTATGCTTTTGCTTTAGATGCTTTGTCATTTGTTTGCATTTTGAACATGATGTATTATTTCATAAGATGTTGAATATCTTGATTTTTTGTTGAAATACTAACGATTCTGCAGATTTTATTGTTAGATTTCTAACCACTTTTTGCAAATTTTAGCATCCACAAAATGGTGCTAGAAGGAGGGCACTTGGTATTCACCTTTATGCATTTTGTGGTCTGCACTTTGCATTCATTGTTTTGTGCATTTTTTCTTTACCAAAACTTGAATCAATAAATGTTAAAATCATTAAATTATTACCCTCAGTCTTGTCGTAATTATGATTTGTTTGCCCAGTTGAGAAATCCATATCTTTTCACCCAACCATTCTCAGAAGATTGTTTTTCCAGCCATTCTCAAAGGTCGCACCCTATAAACCTGTAATTTCATAGTCACATCCATTCCAAAATTGTAACGTGAGTGGGAAGGCTTTCTTAGATGCGTAGTGAGCAATTTTCATAGGCATGGTGAGCAGTTTTTACTGCTTATGTTGTTTATCCGTAGTCTATCTCTATCAAAACAAATGTTGGAGTCTTTATCATTTCCATTGAAAGAATAATGTTTTCTCTCTATTGCTTATGAAATTATTTGTAAGCTTGGGAGGCCTGTAGTGTACAGGAGGCTTGAAAGCTGGATTCTTCTTAATCATTTCTGAGATAGCCTTTTGCCTCAATTCTGAGATAACCTTTTTCCTATCTATGAGAAGCTTCTTACGAGCTCTATTTTCTCTAGTGTTCATTCAAATTCCTAGGTTGTCATAGAGGGGCTCGGGAGGGAGACCTTGCTCCCTCTGCACCATCATCAACAACCTGCCCAGACTGGAGCCTCCTTTCGATGTCTAAGAGTCGAAGATTTAGTACCTGCACTTGAGGATTAGATTCCCCACCATCCATCAACTTTCTGTTCTTACCTTCGTTTGCTACTACTTCTGCTTCATGTTCCCATCTGCTGTGTCTTTTCCTCCCACCATTTACTTGCGCCTCAATATTAACATCATGTGAAGTAGTCTCCTCACATTCATCCAACTCCATCTCCGTCATAAAGCACATTGGCTTAGGTGGTAGAATATTTTCTAATCCCTTGCACTGCTCTGGTAAAAGTGATCTAGATTCTAGGAAATCTACATTGAAATGAATGTACAGTCGACCTCTCATAAATTGCCTCTGATATACTGGTGGGCCTTCATCATTTATGGCTTTATATTGACTTGGTTTGACAATCTCCCTTGTGTTGGACTTGAAGATGAGGTCGAACGAATGGTGGCTGATAAATGATTCTTCTCTTCAACCTTAGGAGAGTCCTGAGTCGAGCATTAATGCGTCTTCTTTAAAAATTCTGTGAAAAGTAGTTCACATTCTTTCTATGCCCCATTGTCAATAGCTCACATGCCTTGTCTTTGCTTTCACATTTCAGCCAGTTCACATGTCTTGTCTATGCTTCTACAACAGTCCACGCGCTTAGTCTATGCTTCGAGACTTTCAAAGAGTTCACGTGTCTTGCCTATGCTTTCACAAATTTCATTTGTTTAAAAGTTCCAAGGCCTTCTAGAATATTCATTCTACACGTATCCTCTATTAGCTTGTATTTGCTGACATTTTGGAATTAGGTAAGGATCTTCACTGGCTACACAAAAATCTTTCCAGAAGGACGTGAAGTTTCGTGCAACAGGCGCCATTATCAATGATCAATAAAAGTAATCTGACAGCTCCCATGTTCAACGATTCTCAACTCATTCAGAGATTCCCTCTTCGTTGATTCTCCCTCCATGATCTCCAGTGATGTGTTTGGCTCCCCATTATTCTTCTACTACTTTGGAAATAGCAATGACGGTGGGTTACTTATATGGATGTAAAGATTGCAAGCAAATCCCTGCGCAACTCGTTTAGTCTTTTCACTTGACATGCCTTGAGGCTCAAAATTTCCATGGATCCCCTAAAGAGGCCGACATGACTTCTGTACAAATGCGTGTGGATGCAGTAAGCAAAGAGGATTTCTGTCAGAACAGTAGCAGGCTTTGTCTATGATTTGGTCATTAATATCTCTATTTTTCTCAACTATATTGTTGTCTTTCTCGATTTATATGGTTGTTTCTGATTGATACTGTCTTTTCCTGTGCTGTTCACATTTATGAAAGGTTATACAGAGATTGATTTAATGAATGGTTGCGTAGGGGTTGAAAATAAGTTCTGGCAGAGATTTATAAGGGTGATATAAAATAGATGGATTTATGAGGGCGATTATTAAGTTTTTGTCAATAATCCATTAGGAAGTCCAAATCAATTCATGACTGTTTTACAAAAGACATTTACTCCTAATATGACTTGAAAAGATCTTTTTCTAGGTGGCAACATCCTTACTCACCCAAACGATACAAATTCATGGAGATGCAGCGTTGAACATGACTAATTTACATTTATTAACTGCGTTGATTTTATCACTTGAGGAGTCTTAATATATAAGAAAGCTTTATTATGCATTGAAATTAAACATTGGATATTGATTGGAGGTGAGCTTTTCTATTTTTAGTCAAAATCAAGTAAGGCATTTGGAAAAATTGAATCTGCTTGTTTGATTTAAGTTTTGAGTGCAGTTTGAACACAAAACACATTTTAATCGCTGTAGCCTTTGTGGTGCTTCAAACACATTTAGGAGATCATCAATGTGTGCTTTAGATTGTCATGAAGTTATCATTGATTTCTTAAAATATCCTATTTCTTGTTTGTGATTGTTTTCTAATTTTTGCAGGTTGGCATTGGGAAACAATAGTAGTTGGCTCTCACCTAAGAATCGAACAATCAAACAAATTTGAGTTGGAGAAATGATCATCAAACTTGAAGTTGACAAAGCATTTTTTAATGCTTAGAGCCTCTATTTTACGCTTTAGTTTTCTATTTTAAGCCAACTAGATCATCAATTCTTTTTCAAAAGTTGGACTAAAATTGAACCTTGGACACATACTAGCTTTTTGATTTGGTCTAAAATTGAACAAAGCAAATTCACACTCAAGTTTGGTGCTTTAAAACGAACTCACAATTGCTTTGAAGGCTATAAAATGAACAGGTGCTTGAATTGTGTGATTTTGTCTTTGAGTGTGTATCCTCTCCCCTTGCGCTTCGTGCGATCTAGGGTGCAAGAGAAACACTCAAAATACATTTTATTGCTTTGAAACACTTTTATTTGGGCTTAAAAATTGAACATCTTGTGCGAGTGTGAGTAGGGGCATTTTCGCATACATTCTCTTTCTTTGTGCCATCAAAGATTGATCGAGTTACAGATTGTGTCTTTGCTCACTTTTGTTTATCTTAGAGGGCCTGCCTTGGGGAAAAAGTACTCACCGAAGGGAATGACTCAACCGGTAACACTCTAAAGCCAAGAGTATTTCCAGCCGGGATATAAATGTGGGTATTGGTTAAATGCCATTATCACATGGTTGGCTCCGACAAGATGGATCCGAAAGGGGACTCTTGTCGTATGGGTCAATCTCCATGAATGGAAAGTCCTTACTAGAACCCATGTACTAGAATTTCCAAAATCCTTGATCTATTTGTTGGTGCAAGAACGGTCGTTCTAAAGCCGCCCCACACTTTTACGGTCTTTAGTAGAAATGGAAAACATGCCATGGGAGTTTCATGGGTGTTGATGCTTGGCTGCCAAGTATAAGTGAGTGTCATGGAGGGGAGCCAGTGGGGTCAAGCATCTAACCATTTGCTAAAGATAGGTGTAGCTGGACTTTTCCAAGTGGGGATTCAACAAATATTGTCTTACACATCCATAGGGCTTGTACATTGTATGTTTGAAAACACAGTGTGTTTATTGAAAACATTGAAAAACCAACATTCAACATCATCATTCAAATTTTAAACCCCTTAGTTTGAGCAAATACCTTTAAAAAATCCCAAGAACTATTGCTTACCCTGGGGATTAAGTCCTTAGAGGTTCCTAAGTAATTGGGTTTATATCTTAATTTTCTCTTACAAAGGTCAACATTAGGCAACCCTTGTCCTAATTTCTTGGAACTTCCACATAGCACTTTGTGGGACGAAAAGAAGTTGTGACATTGGACATTCAATTTGAAACATAATCAAGTGGTTGTTTTCTGTAAAAAGAACTCATTAAGCAAAGATAACGAATTGGACCCCACACATGTGTTTGATATCTCTTGGTCATCTTGGTCTTTTGATTGCTCTTAGAGAAAAGTGTGTTCTTCAATACCTTGGCCTAGTAAACAAAGTCTCTCTAAGTCTTTTTAGGATCGAATCAAACACTTCATCCAACTCAAACATTTATCAAAATTCATCCATCCAAACAACATTAGAGCTTTTGACAACATCATTCTAGACTTAGGCACATCATCAAAAATCAAAATCACCTTGTTTAGTTAGAGGTGTATGGGAATGCATCCTTTCTCATACTTCTAATTAAATTAACCATCCTTTGAACAAGTTCATCCTAAGATCACATCCAACATCCTAGGGTTTACAAGTGCATCATCCAAATCAAACAATCAAAATCAAGCCCTAAGTCTAGCATTAATCCAAAGCCCCTAAATGTTCAACACTCTCATCATTCACCCCATTCATTCTTCATATCATCATTGATCCTAGAACACCTTAGAGGTCAAAAAGGTCAAAACACAAGAGGAACATGGAATATACACTTGATCCATACATCTTGAGTAATCTAAATCAATTGAATCCTCAAAGCCTTGCATTTCCTATCAATTATCAGAGTCCATGCATAGGATCATTACCTTCAACAAATGTCAATAGAACAACAAGTGTGAGTATGTCCAAATAAAATATTGGAACACAATTCCCAATGGTAAAACCAAGCCCAAACCTACAAGTCTATCAATCGAACAATCAATGCATGAATGTTGAAACGAACAAAGTTATCCTATCAAATCCCTACAAACCAAATGTGGATGTACCAAGTGCAATTTTTTGAAACATGAATCCTAACTCGGAAAACTTTGGAAAAATGATTCCCAATACCAACAATGTTCATCCTATCATGCCAAATCTGAACATTAAATCCAAATTCAATTTTCCCATAATCCCATTCAAAAACCGCAACTACACATCCCAAATCCGCTTAAACAAAAGCCAAATCAAGGGTGTCAAAATCAAAATCAAGATTAAATTTCACTAGAGCAACTTGCTTCACATGCCAAACTAATGGAACTATTGGGCCAAGAGATATCTTCACTCCAAAATCAATACAATCTTCCATTGGTTAATCCATGTCATCAAAGCATTGAGTTGTGTCCACAACCACAACAATATCTCCAAGGTCAAGAAGTTAGATATCAAGGTCAACCACATCAACAAATCCAACCCCCACATGTCGAATATCAATCACCACATCTCCAAAATCAATCACCACAAGGGCAACTTAAAGTGAAAATCTCACAAAGAAACAAGCGACAATACACACCACTTGGGAGACCAATCGAATCAGTCTTGCAACAATTGGTACAAGAAAATCTCATCAAGCTCCCCATCTATGGGAACTATCAAGAACCCCTAGTTAAACCACCAGGGTATAATGAGGAGCACTATTGTGATTATCACAAAACAAAGGGACACACAACATTAAGTTGTATTTGACTAAAAAATCTCATCCAAGACCTAATTGATCAAAAGATAATTGCTATTGGGGACAATGATAACATTGTCAATCTCTCCACCACAATTGTTAAAAACAAAGATCAAGATCAATCCATCAATAAAGATACTTTCACCTCATCCAATGAGGCATTGACCAATTATCGTGTTGAAAATTTCTCTACATTACCTAATGGGTTAGAGGACATATCTCAAGAATTTATTCAAAAGCATGATCAAAATCTTTCACCAAGGTCTAGCAATGGTCCTTTCTAAGACATGTTGACCCCCATTGACCTCATGGTTACAAATATCGAAGGAACCCTAGACTCGACACTTGAAGATATTGCACCACTTGCCATGTCTAATGAAGATATCCAAGCACCATTTGTAAGCGATCCATCCTTTGAAACCAACCCATGTCAAGAGCTTGATCCAAAGCATATCGAAAGAAACTCTGAAATCATTCAAGATCAAGAATTTGTATCTTCAAGATAATACAATCATCTAATGGACACTCTACTATCTATGCAAGATGATCATATCCACATAGCACTTACTCCTCCATATACCCGTGAGATGCTTTCTATGGATGGACACGTAGATGATCTTCATCTAGAAGAAGATTGTGTTACACAAAAAGAGCAGATTCTTAATTCCTACAATCAAACAAAGTTGTCAACATCAGGATTGAATATGTCCCAAACTCAAATTGAGGACATCATGAATAAAGATATCCATCATTATCCGCCCAAGGAAACAAGTCAGATAGAACATTCAGAGTTAGCAGAGCAGCAAATTGAAACGTCACCTACGGTGGTCATTTATCAGAGAATGCATTCTAAACAAGAGCTCTCAGCACAAGCAAAATCAAAGCATGAAGGTACTACTACCACCATACTGGGGGAAACTTTGGCTCAAGCACATGTCAACGTAGGGAGCACGAAGAATCCTTGTGATGAAACCGATGCCAATATTACAACTAGCCACGTCATGAATCTTCATCCACCCATCACCCCATCCACGAATTGGGACCAACATCAAAGGAAATATTTGAATCAAAGTATGAAGAATGTTATCAAATCAAAAGAAACTGAGAAGCATAATGGACAAATAAAATACAAATGGATACCAAAGAATACAAAGAAAGATCATCCCTATCAAACTCCATCAGTCAAAGAAACTATGGGGCAAAATAAAAAAGCGAAAAGTATCCATCAAGAATGTTCGCAAAAGAAAAATTAGGCTTTTCAAGCGACATACAAAGTATATTGAGCAGTTGGTCCTAATTCCACACACACTTCCGTATCCACCCATCATTGCTCATCTTCCCAAGTTTGGAAGTCAAAGGTTCCAAACTGTCAACCAATCCATCTCTTATCCCTAAACACACTTCATCCACGCCTCCACGCATAATATCCAATTCTTACATTGACCGTGTATTGGAAACGACCCTTCATCATAAGGATTATGAAGGCACTTTATCGCGATGTGCGCACCAAGACAGAGTTAACTCCAATATCGACAAACCAGATCAAGAATCCCAAAAGCTGCATTCAAGTGCACGTATCTTAGCAAAGCAACTCCTTCAAGCAGGATATTGATGGCACATTATGACAGGGGCGTCTATGTCAGCAACACCTTGTGATTCAGCATGAGCTTAAAATCTTTCAAAAAAATACAAAAAAATCAAAAAATTAGAAAATCCAAAAAAATTAGAAAAAGGATTGAAAACAGTAAAGAAAAAAATCATCCTCTAGTGAAAACTGCATGTGCGGCACTTTGGGCAAGACCATGATGAAAACCTGGCAAACATGTGTCATGTGTAGAATCGAGCATCTACGTGCGCCGATTCAGATGAAAGCATCTCATCCCATTCGTAATAAATTGAGCATTTCATCCATCTTATCCATAATAAATCCATCCATCCACAAACCATTAATCCAATCCATTTGCATATATTTGCATCCATCATCTCGGTTATCTTGATCTTGATAAGATTTTGGTGCACACTTTATGCTTTCTTACGGTAAACATCTTGACATGGGTCATTTTCATTGATCCTATCCTACCCTATGTTATCCGAGCCATGAAGCATTATCCAAATGAGCATTTGTTATCTGAACACCTTATCTTATCACAAGATAATCCATGTCCCTCCATCCATACACTTATCCAAGCATCCATCCATCGCATTCCATATGTTGCTAGACACTGTGGGTAGATATTTACATCTTGCTTCGGGAATAAAATCTTGATATATATCCTCCAACTTATGTGGCGATCTGAACATTGGAAAATGTGAAACTAACAGGTCCACCACTTGTGAGCCAAAATCCAAATCACTAGCCCATGGCACATTTTGATGAGAACATGTTCCTTATCACGCTTCATCTTTCATCGAAAAACGATCAAATCAATCACTATCAGTTGCATCTAAACGTATCCTTCAACGTCACATCAAATCATCCAAAACATCTTTCATTCCAAATCAAGCTTCAACAATCTTGATCAAATCAAATCCAATCAACTCATCATCATTCTGGGATATCTTTCCCAATCATTGTGTTGCTTAACACTATCCTTGCATTGTTGTGCGTCCTCAACAATGTTATCATCATCAATCCCATCAACATTGCAATCCTTGTGTTGCATAACACTATCATTGCATTGTTGTGTATCCTCAACAATGTTATTATCATCATCAATCCATCGATCCGATCAATCAACCTTAGCTTGGTCTTCAACAAAAATCATAAACAAAGCACTAATACCATCACACATGTCCATATCCTAATCGTCAAAATCGTGCAAAAAATCCAAAAACATCCAAATCATGCAAAAATCCAAAAACATCCAAATCATATCAAAATCCAAAAACAAGTTGAAAATAGAAACATCAAAACCATTGAAATCTGAACTACGTCGTCTCTGAGCTTAAACGTAGGCAAGGCTAATCTTTGATAAGCCCCCGAGACATCAAAATCCAAAAACATTTGAATCACATCAAAAATCCAAAAACATTCAAAAAAAACATCAAAATCCAAAAACATTGAAAAATTGAAAATCAAAACATTTGAAACCTCAAAAAAATAAAAAACAGCCTCAAAACATTTCAAAAATGTCAAAAACATCCAAATATTTGAAAAAATCCATCCATATCATTTCGCTTTCACTCGTAATAATCAATCATCCATAATAAACTAATCATCACCTTCATCCTTTGGCAACGCAAACAGAAACAATCACAACAGTCAGCAAATGCAAGCTTCAATCGTAAAATCAAAAGCAAACAACAAACCTCTAAAACAAAATCAAACTCTTGATCAGTCGCAAACATGTCAGTCGACCTTATATCAATAGCCTATCAATCAACTTATCAACCATCATCATCCTCCACAATGCATGTCCTAGGATATATCGTTTCGACAATGGGCATCATTTTGGATATCACCTTGGATTCTTATCCTATCAAAACACATCCCTTTGGCTAAAGGTATGAAGAACATTGGCTTGTTTCTGTACTTGATCTTTTCTTTTATTTATCTTATTGTGCTCATTCCAAGGACCTCTCGATGATATCCAAACGAAGGATTTAGAGAGATAGGAATGGGGCAACGATCATTATTATTTTGTCTGTTGTGCTTATTGGACGCTCTTGTAATATAACTTGGTGAATACTTGCTTTGTTAGGTACGCCCTACAAAGGTTTCCGTATGTCAAGTGTGAAAAAGAATACTCCTATCTGGTTGTTGAGTCAAAGTCCATCACACTAGGTACAATGCCATCCTGGTTCTTGATACCTTGATGCATCATACCTATGTGTGTTATCAAACATAAAGTAAGTGACCCTTTGAAAGTCCCAATCCTTGATAAGAAAATCATCATCATTTATCATCATCATCATCTATCATCATCATCTCTAATAAAGTCTTGACCAATCATGGACTTGTTGGATCCTCTTGTCATCATCTCATTTCCATGCTAACATAACATCGCCAATGCATCCACCATGCATCCATCATACATCCATCCATCCTGCATCCATCTTACATCCAGAAAACTATCAGCATACCACATATCATCCATATCATACATCATAGGAAACATCGATCATTTCACATGCATTGCATAATCATCATCAAAATATAGATCTGTTAGTCTCTCATAAATCATCCATTGCATAATCATAGCATATCACATCATCAATCTCATCCATCTCATATCATATCATCATTTAAGTTGTTTAGGATAATATAGATTTTTTATTCTAAGCATCTTGAAATTTTCATTGTCATTCATAACCATCCATTTTGAACCTCTTTATCATGAGATCGACCATCAAATCGAATCTTTTCGCTCAATCTCTCGAAGGGGCAATGTACCAGTGTAGTTCTTTTTGCTGGGGCATCTGAAAAATTAGATTTTTTTTATTTTGATCGCGGCAAGTTTATTCTTTGAACCAATGCAACAAGTACATTTCTTCAAAGAGGGGCAAAATGTAGACACGTAAAATTGACATAATGCATCCATTCCACAAATAAATCAAGTTTATTTATCAATCTCCTAAAGTCATCAGCTTAAATCAAATAAATCAAACCTATCAACCTTTTTAATCAAATAAATCAAACATCCATCATAATGCATTTCCATCCTTCTTGATTTAAATAAATTATATATTTATCTCAAAAAGGTCAAAACACCCTAATCATCATCTTAGCTAATTAATCCTGATTAAATCTAATCTAATGCATGTCACATCCCAACCACTTGCATTCTCTAGATTTGGCCACTTGCACATGAAATTGCATTTAATTGATTTATCAAAATCTTTATTTTCAACTTGGCATAAAGGGAAAATATTCTCCAAGTTTGAATCTCCCCCCAAGTGGACATGTACACCCAACAGGGCATTTATGAGGCCTTACATGTCTCTTACATGTCCCCTTCCAAAGGTCAAACTCAGCATTCATTGCAAATTTGAATTCAAATTTTCCCTCTCATGGGCACTCTTCCCAAATCTTGCACAACCATTGGCCTATCCCCACTTGACAAGTGGCATTATCTTATTGGCTTGATCTTTGTCCCACATTGGTCCATTTTCAACACTCTTAGCATTTTGAAAATCTATAAAATAGAGGCTTCATCTGTTATCAAATCCTTCACAACCTCCACAATTTCATCCAAGAAGCATATGCAAAGTTACTCTCCTTGAGAACTAATTTTGCTCATCATTTCCATTGCATCATCATCATCTAAGCTTATCAATCAAGTATTGGGAAAGGGTCACTAGCACATGTGACACCAATCCAATATGAGATAGTTTGCATCATGTTTTCTTATGCTTTTGCTTTAGATCCTTTGTCATTTGTTTGCATTTTGAACATGATGGATTATTTCATAAGGATGTTGAATATCTTGATTTGTTGTTGAAATACTAACGATTCTACAGATTTTATTGTTAGATTTCTAACCACATTTTGCATATTTTAGTAAGAAATGCAAGTATATGTGTAGTTGTTGAAAATGTGAGCAAAATTGGCATTTTATAGAAAATACAATTTTGGACGATCGAACAAGATTCAAAGTTGACAAAGCCTAAAATCAGTGGACAATATTTCATGTGACAATCCCTAATTAGGATTAGGGAAAAATTATTAAATGGGTGGCCAAGATGTCATTTAAGAAAATCTAATCGACGGTCGAGAATAAACATGATAATTAGTCAAAAAGATAAAGATTTTCAAAAATCAAGAAGATAAAGACTGCTTGATTTGTAAGATTCAAAAAAATCAAGAGGATAAAGGTTGAACTAAAAAGCATATTTGGAAAATCAAGAATTTTCCCAATTGCTTGATTTTTGGAAGAAGACTACCATTTTGAATTAAATCAATTCAAAATATGGATTTTGTGTGATAATAAATAATCAATTTTCTGATTATTTACTAAACTGAACTGGCAGTCAAGAATGTGATATCATTTTAAATAATTTCATTTATTTAAAATGAGGGAAATGTTAAATTTTGAAATTAAATAATTAAAGATAATTATTTAATTTAGAGGATATGATCAATAATTAAATAAATTAATAAATTCATTTAATTATGAGAATTAGTGACATATTAAATAAATAAATAAAATTGATTTATTTAATAATCAGGAAGACATAAATGAATAAAGGTAATTAAATAAATTAAGAAATTTATTTAATTGTAAGAAGATAATAGACCATTAGTGACGTATTGAATAAATAAATAAAATTTATATATTTAATAATCATGAAGATTAAAATGACATGAATTAATTAAATAGTTATGAATTATTTAATTAATAGTCAAATGTGGACCAAGTACATAATTAAATGTAATAATTATGCTAGGACCAAAGTGGTAAAATAGAGCTTGCAGGCCTAGGTCATTTTTAAGTGTCTACAGTAATCATGATGCCATTATCTATAATGAATTGAATAACATCCCCCAATCCCTAATCTCCCACATGATTCATTCAAATGACACCTCTTTTCCTTGCAAGGTCTACTACATTCCAAATTTTTGCATCATTCTAAATGGAAAATAATAATCAATAACATGAACAGTCTAACCTATCAAATAGTGGGCTTGTCATGTATATGAAAGATGTTGGGCATCATCCACCCAGTCCTCATATAATTTTCATGGTTTCCATGTCACCTCATACATATCATCATTCAATCACCTCTAGTTCCATACATTTCTTGTCTTCATATGATTAATCTCACCCTTATATATGTATGAAAGGTTTCCCTACTAATTTCTACCTATGAGATACTAGTCTCAATATAACTATATCCTCCCATATCGATATGTGTCTAGTAGTGTCATGATGCACCCTAGAATCCTCCCACATCTATATACCACCATATGCATGTCATGATATAAATCCGCCAATACATAGTACCCTCAAATATATACGGGTATGTGCAGGATCATGATGGGCCAAAAAGTGGAGATATGATGGGTATCTATTTGGTGTGTGGCTGACGACCTTTTTTTTACCCAAAATTGATGAAATGAAAAGGGTTTTTAAAGGAGATTCTCGACATTCCACCAATATAAATTATGCTTTACTTTTAATTTAATAAATAATTATTATTCATTTTCTATTTGAATTACAACTAAAGTCCTGATTCATAGGCTAATTGAAAAAAATTTATAGCTTTCAAATGGTATCACATTTTTTGAATCTGAAACATGTGTCACATTCTTTGTTTCACATACTATAAGATTAGAAGAAAAAAATTGAATTTCATGAAGTTTTGACCAAATAAAGGTGGTCAGACATACGAGTTTTTTATATTTTTTAAAAGTTGTAATAAAAAATTCATAATTAATTATTTACTTAGAAAAAAATTACAAAAAAATATGTATCACATCGAGACATGAGTTCTCTACTTATATATAAAATATTATAAAAAAATATTATCATTTTATTGTGGTTAGGGTAGTCAAATAGACACCTACTTCTTATTTTTTTTCCTAAAATTTATGTAGTACTACATTGAAATTTCAAATTTTCACCAAATAGATTTTTTTTTAAATAAACGTATAATTTTAGAAACTACATTCAATTTGCTATAGATTCTATTCTTACATATTTTTGAAATAATATAGATAACTTATTCAAATTTTTACATCAAGTTGCCTAACTCTAATTTTCTAAATTTTTTGCCACTTAAGGGCTTGTTTTTTCCATGATGATCCTGCACATACCCATGCTATCCCTTTTGATAGAATTTTGTGCAACATCAATAACCATGTAATTTCAAACCCTCATGATTTTATTTGGAAACAATACCCTATTGATCAAGACACTATGTACAAAGACAATATGGTAGTTTCTCCATCTAATTCCAAAAATGCATTCTTTCCCCCTTAATTAGTAGATCCATGATAAAAAATATCTAGCTCCACATATACCCATGTAGTTGCTATATTGTACTCCACTAGATTTTCCTAAATGGGGATGTGTAGGATTGTCCATACATCCTCTAGATTAATGGTCATCTCACCTATCAACAAGTGAAAATTTAAGGTCTCACACTACTACCACTCTACCAATATCATCATCATAGCTTGATGTGCCCTAATTTTTAACCACTAACTAATCTCATATAAACCAACAACTACTATGAATTCCCAATCCATCATTTTCATTTGTGATAATAGCCTCATTATAATTAGTCACATCTCCTAAGAATTTAGTACATATAGTCTATCTTCCATTCATTCAAATCCACCCATTAGCCTTATCCGAAAATATATTTATCCAATCTAAACTATGTTTATGTTAAACCATGAAAATTTCAATCTATGCAAGTTATAATCCATGTTTAAGCACTATCCTACACCCTCAAAAGTGCTATCCTAAAAAAATGACTATGCATCCCATCAAAGGAAGACCAACAAGCAACAAACAATTTTACCCTAGAGAAAGCACTAACCTAAGACCTAAAAAGCATTACTCTAGTGAAATCACTACACCAAGCCCTCAAAAGAACTATTCTCTATGAAAGCACTACCCAACCCCATTAAAGGTTCTAACCTATCAAATGTACTAAAATACCACATCAAATACATGGATACCATGATGAAGACACTAATATACACAAATTATTGCTTGCATTTTGTTCCCCTTACCAAACATTTTTTGTCGCCTAACTTTCCCTGAGGCCTCATTTTTTATAAATACTAGTAATCCTCTATCCTCTAGTAGCTAGTACTATCAAACCTACTCTACATGATGTGTATAATTTAGAATGTCTATCATTTTTCTTAGCTCTCCTCCACACCAAGTGCTTTGATCCACTAAATAATGGAGTGAAAATGACCCATTATGGGCCACTTTAGGCCTATATATAGGTTCATAAGCCCCATTTGGTGGCCTAGGCCCTACATTTCTCACCTTTTCTTTAATCATTCCTCCATTTTTCATCATTTTTCCTCCAATTTTCTTCGTGTGATCCACATTTTCTCTCCCATATCCATTTCTAACTTTTGTTTCTTCTTTTTGAGAGATCACTCACAGATATTTTTTCTAGGAAAATTCTTAAGGGGATATCACCTGCCACCTTTAATCTATTAATTCTTCTAGTCAACTTGAGCATTTTTTTTTTGACATAACATCACTTATGTTAGTTATGATGTCATACCAAAGATGAGAAAAATTAGATGCCCCAAAATTGATTCTCTATTTTATACTTAATTAATTAAGTAATAATTCCTAAACACACTACCATGTCACATTCTCATAATTAACTAATTAAATTATATTTAATGTATTACATTGTCACCCTTCTTCTAAAGGTTGATTAATTTAACCAACTCAACCTTAGTCCCCATTAATTAATTCTTATAAACCTAATTAATTAATTAATTAATTAAATCATCCCTAATCTTGATAAACATTTTTCTTCAATTTAAACTTCCACCTTATCCTCACTCAATCATAGGCATTGATTTTATCTACATGGATCAAGATCTAAATTTGTATTCATGTGACAAGATTTCATACCTTACTAAATGGTCACACATGTGCAAGAATGCACAAGTAATCAACATCTTCCACCTCATCCTTTGACCACTCTTCCCATTGGTTTCTCACAAATGTGTCATATATACTTTCTCATGTGTAGCCACCTTACACTTTCCTTTTTCTCCCACATGTCACACTCCTAGATTGTATACCTCTTACATTTATCATTTCTTCTCCACTTGCCATCTCCTTGTTTTTTTCAAGATGTGATCACCAATGTGTGAGAACACCTATCCCTCTTCCCAATGCCACATCATTTAATCAAGCCTCCACCTTGTGATACAAGGATCTACCTTCTCTTTCAATCCTAGTCCTCCATCTCTCATTCCATATCAACCATGCTTTCTATCCACTAAAAATCTATAAATTGAAGCTTACATTCTCAATTATCATATCTCTATCTTATGTTAAATCTATGTTGTCCAATTTCCTTCAAAATTTATTTAATATTCCCAATATTATGTTGCATTTGAGAGCAATCCACATTCGTGCAAGTTAATTTAATAAAAAAGGAAAATCAAGTGGATTTGGGTGCATTCAATTTAACTCAATTTATAGGATTGAAAGGTAAAAGGAAAGGTTAATTAGTTTTTTTATTTATCTCTTTGTTTTGTGTCTTTTACATATTCATAAATCTTAGGTCCCATGAAAGGTACACCAAGGAATGTATAATAGGAAATTACTGTAAACAAATTTCTTTTGTAGATGACATTAGTTTTACATGTTCTTTAGATTCCTTGTGTTGAAAACCATTACTTTACTCAAGGTCACATGTAAATTATGAACATCATAAAATAAACTCAATATATTAAAATAGTAGGGAGGAGTGTGTCTTCCACATATAATTGTTGATATTTAAATCTAATAATGGTAACATATTGTATAATCTAGTGGTACACCTTCCACATATGATGGTTGAAAATCCAATTCAACACTAACAAGGTATTTAATAATTTGAAAAAAAACATAAACTCACAACTATTCATAGTAACATCCCATTGCAATAGATATTAATGGATTAATTGTTACATAAAAATTATAAAATTACAAATTTTAGCAAATTTGATCATTGCTTATTTCTCAATATTTACTAGCTAATTAACATAAAGAATTACACCTAATCTAGATGATAACTAACTTTCTTCAAGAGAGAAATAATAAATAAGATAATAAATTTATTTTTAACACATTAAAATCACAACCTTTGAAAAATAGATTAAATGAAATCTATAAACCTATCAATAAAATAGATATTTAATGTTTCTTATCCAACATAAATGTATTTTCATTTCCATTCTGCATTTTTTTCCCCAAAGGAAGTAACAAACATTGACAAAAAGTTGTTGGCATGTTTCTATCATATATAAATTTTATAAAATATATAAAATGTATCTAAAGAATTTTTAATTATATATATTTTTTAATGATAGAAAAGTCATTTCATATTACAATTTACCAAAATCAAATACAAATTCTAAAAAATCTAGCACAAAAGACATATATTTCCATTGATGAATCTTTGTGCACTAGTAATTTTTCTAGTAATAAATTAATTACATATATTTTATTAGATATAATCTACATGTTTGGTGGAGGTATGAAAATAGAAGTGCACCTATCCCCATAGAAATTACATTTGTCAAAATATATTGACCTAGTTGATACCTCTTAATCTATCTAGAATAGTAATGAAAACTTCATCCAATACTTGAATGTATCTTCTTCTCCAATACCTTTTGACAATCAAGATTCCAAACAATCCCCAAAATCCAATAGCAAAATTTGTCATCCACTCAACATACCAATGCCATGGGATTTCTCCTCCTTCCCCATCCTCTTCTTCTTAAGTAGGTTTGATATCAATTGTTCCACATTTACATCTTTTATTATCAAGTGGAAATCCACAAAGACCAAGGTTCCCAGAGAAACATGTAGGATGAGTGAAAGTTGCAAATTGGCTCCCTATTGGGATTCTTCCACAAAACATGTTAGATATAATGAAAGCACTCATAAATGAGAGTTTTAGCAACTCACTTGGAATCTCACCTTTCAAATTATTGTTTGAAAGATCCAACGACTCTAATTTCTCTAACATCCCAAAACTAATTGGAATTCTTCTAGTAAGACTATTTCTTGATAAGTTCGATGAGTGTAGACCTTTAAGCCTTCAAATTGTTGAAGGAATTTCATTTCATAGTTGATTCCTAGATAAATCAATGCAAGTGATAAGTAATAAAAAATAACTCACATATACATTCTCAAATCCTTTGTTTCTCACTTGGATCTCTTCTCTATAGTAATAGCCTGAATCATGATGACTACTACTTGATATTTTTACTTGTGCATCCATTATAGCTTTCAAATTTACCAATTTTGGTGGGATTGCTCTAGTCAAATTATTATTTGAAATATCTAACACATGGAGGTTGGAAATATTGCTTAATTGATTTGGAATGTGGCCATGAAGATCATTTGACCTCAAAACAAGTATCATGAACTCAATGAAGTGTACTAGCCAAAGGGGTATATTGCCCACCAATAAATCATCACCCACATCTAAAATCAGCAAGCTAGAACAGTTTTGAAGGCTTGATGACAAGTTTCCCTTCAACATATTTGCATTGAGTTGAAGTTTTAGGAGAGAGCTTAGCATTCCAATCTGAGCTGAAATATATCCTATCAAATTATTCTTTCCCAAATTCAATCTTGTCAAATAAGAGAAATTAGTTAGGCGTGATGGTATTTTACTAGATAATCCATTGTTTAAGAGATCCAACACATCCAGATATTGTAGAAGACCAATGGAAGAAGGAATACCACAACTTAGATCATTTGTTGAAAGTGACAAGAATATAATGCCAAGTAGAAGCTTTCCAATTTGTACTAGGATAACACCGACAACTCCATTTTGTGACAAATCCAATTGCAGCAAATTTGGTGAAACTGTTGAAGGAATTGGAAGGAAACCATTCAACATATTCTTATGTAGATCTGATATCCAAAAAGAGCTCATGTTCAAGGTGAATGGAAGTTGAACTTGCAAGTTATTGTATGATAGATTTAAGTATTGTAGATAGGATAAATCTCCTAGCCAAGGTGGAATATTTCCAAAGAGACTATTTTGGGAGAGATCCAAATACTGTAATTCATATTGTGTTGAGAGGAATGGAGGCAAGATACCTTCAATATTACAAGAAGCCAAGCTCAAGCTAGATAAAGAAAATGGAGGTATCCATTTTGGGTTGATTTGAATAGTCAATTTATTATAAGAGAGGAAAAGCCTATCAAGGTTACTAGTACTTTTGAAAGCATCAAGAGGGAAGTGGTCTTGTAGGTTGTTGGATGAGAGATCAAGATAAGTCAAAGGTGAAATTTGATCAACAAACAAGGGTATGCTACCTCTCAATTCATTGTTTGATATATCAAGAAAAGTCAAAGATGAAAGTTAACCAATAGGCAAAGGCATGCTGCCACTCAGTTCATTGTTGGAGAGATCAAGATAAGTCAAAGATGAAAGTTGATCAATAGATAGAGGTATATTCCAAGATGTTATTTTGGTCCTTGACAAATAAAATTTGGTCAATTGTGGTCATTTGCCACATAATATGTGACCTATGTCTCCACTCAATTTTGTATTGTAAGACAAACTAAGCTCTTGCAAATGAGGCATATTTCCCAAGCATAAAGGCATTGTTGCATTAAATTCATTTGTATCTAAATAAAGATGGGAGAGGGAGGTGAGGTTTTGGATAACATTGGGCATTATGGCCAGGGAGCAATTTAAAAGGCCAAGTTCTTCGAGGAGATAGAGATGAGAAAGGGTTCCTTCCAATTCCCAACTCGTCATATTCAACAACACATCAACAAGATATAGATATTTTAACTCTTGGAGTTTGTCTATCCACCTTAAATTAGAGCTAAACAACCCCCAACCTGGAACTTGTAAATATTGCAAGTGAGAGAGATTCCCAAGCTGCCATGGAATTCTACCTTGGAATCCACTATCAGCCAAGATGAGATAAGTCAAGGTGTGTAGAGAGCCAAGATCCATTGGAATTTCACCTTCAAAATGATTGTAGTTGAGATCTAGATGTCTCAATTTTTGAAGACCAAATATTTCTGAAAATATTAAACAATTTAATATTAATATATTAAAAATAAATTATCAGTAAAAATTAAAATAATTATTTTTTATTTTTAATACAAATGAAATATAAAACTACTATTAATTTTTTAATCTAAAAAAAAATATTTAAATAAAAATCAAACACCAGACATATTATTATTTATATGAACATAAACTTTAAAATTAGTACCTTTGGGTAGAAGGCCACTGAAGGAATTCCAGCTCAAGTCCAAAATACTGTATGTGCCTCAACTGGAACAAAACTGGAACGAGTGTTTTGTAAACATACTCATTGTCTAAACTCCACTCATGCTTAGTGGTGAAGTTGAGTTGGATGACGTGGGAGGAGGAGTGGCTGCATTGAACACCATACCACTCGCAGCAATTAAATCCCCTCCACGTAATCATCATACTCATTCTTGAAAGCCAGAAGGGCATCTCTCTCATGTGGGAAGCAGGAAACATAGCAGGTGGCAGAAACAGAATAGCATGTCATCACAATAAACAAGCATAGCATAACAGAGATTCTCTCCATTTTCACAATTAATTTATCTCACCTGCAATAATGTTTGATTGAAAAGAATTAGACAGTAATAAATAAATAAAGAAGAACGAAATGAAGAATGGAGTAGCGAGATACCCAGTGCAGAACAGAAGAGAAGAGAGAAGCGAAGGAATGAATTATACCAAGAGGGTATCACAGTATTTATAGCACGTAGTCAACAAGATTGGGAAAAACAGCGATTTTAAAAAGATTTTTCAATTATATAATGAGATGAGTAGAAATAGTTATATCGTTTTCGGCAAGAAGGAAAATAGAGTTTTCCATAGTGGTTAACAGCTAAAGAGGCGAAGTCAACAAAATTACAAACAGACAGTGAATAAAATAAGTGGAAAATAAAATAACTTGAATAAATAAATAATTTTAAAATTTAATTTTAATAACCAAATAATCAAATCAATTAATATTTTTGTTTGTTCATATAAATATAATAGTTATAATTTTATAAATATAAATCTAGAGGATTCAAATTTTTCAGTTAGTTTTTTTCAATATTATTTACAAGTAAGGGAAATTTAATACTATACACCTTCCTTCCTGTTGAAAATGAAGTTAGTGTAGAGGTGAAAATTTATATAAGTATTATGCAGTGGTTAGTAAAAACATATTTTTCTTTGTTATTTTTTAAAGTAAGTGCACAAACATGGGATAAAAGGGGGATTCGCCTTGTCCATATTTTCTTTGAGAGTATTGAAGTCTAAATTTCAACATGTGTTTTTATCATACAAATGTATTAATAAAAAAAAATCTAGATCAAAACATTAATTCATTTAAGTTATACAAAAAATTATATAGTTAGAAAGGTAAGAATTAATTCGACTATTTTATATAATATTGTGATAAAATACATTCATGAGAATTAGAATATTGTGATGAATGAGATTTAAATAATTTAATTTATTTAGATTCTAAAAAACTTATATAATCAAATTTAGATAAGAATTAGCTTCATGTCATAGTGATATTTTATAAGGGTCTTTAAAGTATGGATTTTAAAGGCCATTTAGTAAGTCTAATCTTCAGGTTTGGTAATCCAAGCCTATATGTTAGTACTTCTAAATTTAAATTTATTAAATGTAATCATGTTGTTATGATAATAAATTAGTATAGAATATATGTTTGAGCATGGTAGACCTACATCAAGGGAAACTTTTAAACCACTTTGGGAATCTTGCTTTAAATAAAAATTGTTTGAAGAAAATGGGGCAATCTTATTATCTTTTTGGAAAGAAGAGAATGGAAAACTAACCAATCTTTCCATTGACATGTAGAATTGGACTCTATCTTTACCCTTTTTTGATTATTACTTCAAAAAAATAGAAGTAAACGTATCTCTCTTTCTACATAAGCTCTTAATTGAAAATCTTAATGAATCCCTCAATTTTAACTAAATAAATCTTATCCTTTCTATATAATGAGGAAATAGGGGAGAGGGGCCCATAGGGAGCGGGGTCCAATAGTGGGGATAGAAGTAGTCCTTAGTAGGCTCCATAGTGGAGCACCTTAATATCCAATTGAAAAACATTGTTTATCCATAAAGTAAATAAATTGACAAATAATGTGATGCCACATCAACGCACCAATAAAACATGACTTAGTGCACCACTATCAGTCTCACTTTTTTTTAGGGCCTTTTTGTATACCTCAACAAAAAGCATGCTGATGTGGCATCATATTTGATGATGTGGCCCTAAAACAAAATATACAAGCATGTGAGTTGTCAAATAAATGGTTGTAAAAAATTGGAAGTGATTTGAAATTTCCACATAGGATTTTGAGAAGCACGAAGTTAGGGTGGTCCACTATAGGCCCCTCTCCCCTATTGAAGACAAAAAACTGTAAACATATCAAAGAAATTCAATGTCAATGACATGACCTAATTTGAGACAACCTATAGTACACCCCTCCACTTTTGGGCCTTCGTGATGTGTGAGTAAGTCATTTATTGGTGACATGTGAGGTCATGTTGATTTTGTCATTCAAGTTAATTGGTCAATTGATTATGTTTTCTCTTTGGTTGACTATTAGTAGAGATAATTTAATGGTTGTGATGATATAAAATGTCTTTCTTTTATATTATTATTTTGACTATATTGAAGAATTTAAATGATTGGTTGTTATATCAATTGAATTTTCAATACTGCCATTTGCATTTGTTTGGCATTAATAATATATCTATATATACTACTTTGTATAGTGTCCAGTTAAGATTGTATTTTTGAATATGGAGTTTTATTATATATATAATTGAATCATGGCATAGAGTTTAATAGGTAGGAAAAGTAAATACTATATGAATACATATGATATTAATATTAATGGGTTTAATTGTTACTATATAGATTTAATATAAATATTAATAGCTTTAATATTAATAATTGATACAAGTATTAATACATTTAATATTAAATACTCTCTCAAATTCTTAATTATGATAATCAGATCCAAATTTAATAATTAAGTGGAAATAATTAATTAAATGGCAATGTTGATAAGCATAATCAATGTTACTGTTGAAGATATATTAAATGTTATAATAGTGACTCATTAATAGAAATCATTCTTGTAATTAAAAATAATAAAATAAAATAAAAAATAAATAAGAAATAAAATAGTTCCCAAATCCTCAAGAGGGAATTTATAATAAGCTTTGTAACAACCTCAAAGGACTAAGATTAATATATATATACATTTGTGCTATAACGAGAATAGTGCTAATAATTGTCTCATAGTTGCATCAAATGAGTAATCAAATTAATGGTAATGTAAAAGATGTCAAAAACAATATTATTACCTCTTGGAGATGTGGAGAAGGGTTTGAATATATGATTGCCACATTTCTTGAAGCTTTCTGCCAATAGTTCCATGTGCCTTGTCTTTGCATCCACATTCTGCATGCATTTCTATCAAAAGGTAGCTGGGCATTTGATGGAAGGGGGCACTCCTTGAGACCACATCTCCTTAAGGTATTTTGTCCATAGTTCATTTGCCTTGAGACAGTAATAAATAAATAAAGAAGAACGAAATGAAGAATGGAGTAGCAAGATACCCAGTGCAGAACAGAAGAGAAGAGAGAAGCGAAGGAATGAATTATACCAAGAGGGTATCACAGAATTTATAGCACGTAGTCAACAAAGATTGGGAAAAACGGCGATTTTAAAAAGAGTTTTCAATTATATAATGAGATGAGTAGAAATAGTTATATTGTTTTCGGCAAGAAGGAAAATAGAGTTTTCCGTAGTGGTTAACAGCTAAAGAGGCAAAGTCAACAAAATTACAAACAGACAGTGAATAAAATAAGTGGAAAATAAAATAACTTGAATAAATAAATAATTTTAAAATTTAATTTTAATAACCAAATAATCAAATTAATTAATTTTTATTTTTTTTCATATAAATATAATAGTTATAATTTTATAAATATAAATCTAGAGGATTCAAATTTTTAAGTCAGTTTTTTTTCAATATTATTTACTAGTAAGGGAAATTTAATACTATATACCTTCCTTCCTATTGAAAATGAAGTTAGTGTAGAGGTGAAAATTTATATAAGTATTATGCAGTGGTTAGTAAAAACATATTTTTCTTTGTTATTTTTTAAAGTAAGTGCACAAAGATGGGATAAAAGGGGGATTCGTATTGTCCATATTTTCTTTGAGAGTATTGAAGTCTAAACTTCAACATGCGTTTTTATCATACAAATGTATTAATAAAAAAAATGTAGATCAAAACATTAATTTATTTAAGTTATACAAATTATTATATGGTTAGAAAGGTAAGAATTAATTCGACTATTTTATATAATATTGTGATGAAATACATTCATGGGAATTAGAATATTGTGATGAATGAGATTTAAATAATTTAATTTATTTAGATTCTCAAAAACTTATATAATCAAATTTAGATAAGAATTAGCTTCATGTCATAGTGATATTTTATAAGGGTCTTTAAAATGTGGATTTTAAAGGCCATTTATTAAGTCTAATCTTCAGGTTTGGTAATCCAAGCCTATATGTTAGTACTTCAAAATTTAAATTTATTAAATGTAATCATGTTGTTATGATAATAAATTAGTATAGAATATATGTTTGAGCATGGTAGACCTATATCAAGGGAAACTTTTAAACCACTTTGGGAATCTTGCTTTAAATAAAAATTGTTTGAAGCAAATGGGGCAATCTTATTATCTTTTTGGAAAGAAGAGAATGGAAAACTAACCAATCTTTCCATTGACATGTAGAATTGGACTCTATCTTTACCCTAATTTGGTTATTACTTCAAAAGAATAGAAGTAAACATAACTCTCTTTCTACATAAGCTCTTAATTGAAAATCTTAATGAATCCCTCAACTTTAACTAAATAAATCTTATCCTTTCTATATAATGAGGAAATAGGGGAGAGGGGCCCATAGTGGAGTGGGGTCCAATAGTGGGGATAGAAGTAGTCCTTACTAGGCTCCACAATGGAGCACCTTAATATCCAATTACAAAACACTGTTTATCCATAAAGTAAATAAATTGACAAATCATGTGATGCCACATCAACGCACCAATAAAACATGACTTAGTGCACCACTATCAGTCTAACTTTTTTTAAGGGCCTTTTTGGATACCTCAACAAAAAGCATGTTGATGTGGTATCATATTTGACGATGTGGCCCTAAAACAAAATATACAAGTATGTGAGTTGTCAAATAAATGGTTGTACAAAATTGGAAGTGATTTGAAATTTCCACATAGGATTTTGAGAAGCACGAAGTTAGGGTGCTCCACTATAGGCCCCTCTCCCCTATTGAAGACAAAAAACTTTAAACATATCAAAGAAATTCAATTTCAATGACATGACCTAATTTGAGACAACCTGTAGTACACCCCTCCACTTTTGGGCCTTCCTGAAGTGTGTGTAAGTCGTTTATTGGTGACTTGTGAGGTCATGTTGATTTTGTCATTCAAGTTAATTGGTCAATTGATTATGTTTGCTCTTTGGTTGACTATTAGTAGACATAATTTAATGGTTGTGATGATATAAAATGTATTTCTTTTATATTATTATTTTGACTATATTGAAGAATTTAAATGATTGGTTGTTATATCAATTGAATTTTCAATACTATCATTTGCATGTGCTTGGCGTTAATAATATATCTATATATACTACTTTGTATATTGTCCGGTTAAGATTTTATTTTTGAATATGGAGTTTTATTATATATATAATTGAATCGTGGCATAGAGTTTTATAGGTAGGAAAATTAAATACTATATGAATACATATGATATTAAAATTAATGGGTTTAATTATTTATATATCGATTTAATATAAATATTAATAGCTTTAATATTAATAATTGATACAAGTATTAATAGATTTAATATTAAATACTCTCTCAAATTCTTAATTATGATAATCAGATCCAAATTTAATAATTAAGTGGAAATAATTAATTAAATGGCAATGTTGATAATCATAATCAATATTAGTGTTGAAGATATATTAAATGTTATAATAGTGACTCATTAATAGAAATCATTCTTGTAATTAAAAATAATAAACTAAAATAAAAATAAATAAGAAATAAAATAGTTCCCAAATCCTCAAGAGGGAATTTATAATAAGCTTTGTAACAACCTCAAAGAATTGAGATTAATATATATACATTTGTGCTATAACGAGAATAGTGCTAATAATTGTCTCATAGTTGTGTCAAATGAGTAATAAAATTAATGGTAATGTAAAAGATGTCAAAAACAATATTATTACCTCTTGGAGATGTGGAGAAGGGTTTGAATATATGATTGCCACATGTCTTGAAGCTTTCTACCAATAGTTCCATGTGCCTTGTCTTTGCATCCACATTATGCATGCATTTCTATCAAAAGGTAGCTGGGCATTTGATGGAAGGGGGCACTCCTTGAGACCACATATCCTTAAGGGATTTTTTCCATAGTTCATTTTCCTGCTCCATCTTTCCAAGTTTTATGTGAATGTCTACTGGAAATTTCCAATGGGAATACTGGGTAGAAATTCACCTAGATTATGCTCTAGTGGATGTTCATACTCTATTCAAAAGCTCTCAGTTTTGCATTGGTGAGAAGGATCTTGGTAAAGGTAGAGAGGATGTTGGAAAAGGTTGTGGAAATAATTGCTAATGTATTAACTCCTCCAAACTCCTTCCCCTCTGGTATTGAACTTTCACTTCTTCAATTTGGTGAATCTCCAACGTGAAATTGAGCTTTTAACGAAGGTTTTAGTGTATGCTTATCAAAAAGAAAATTACCACCAAGGTTCTAATAATGAGCACATTTAGGTTTTAATATTACCAATACTCTCCTTGCATCTTTCTTGGTTTTGAATCTTGATCTTTACCAATCAAGTCTCCAATTTGGTGTTGTGTTCAACTCGATTATTTTGCTTATTATTATATTACTATTATATTTAGAGCTTCTTGCTTGAAAGTAGCATCCACTGTTATAGAAAGGCTCTTACTAGACTCCATCCCATGCTCAACTAAGAATGATAGTGATGGCACTTTTAGAAAAAATTGCAAAATTCTTGAAGTGCTCATATTAAAACCCTAGAATTTTCTATTTAAAAATTTGGTCATGTCTAATAAAGGGTTTTATGAGGGTTAGGGTTTTGTTTCTAGTTGCGTAGAGTTCTATTTATCTATTAGATGTATAAATGTTTGTTGTTGGTCACAAAAAGGGAGGGAATTTTCATATTTACAGTATCATGTGACTATCACCATACAACTGGTCTTTCTCTTGTATAGGGCTCAATCATTCATTTCTATAGGGTTAAGGTAATGATATTTTTTATCATTATGTCCTTTAGTTCTACATGATTCCAATATTGTGAGCCTATTGTTCTCGTGCTACCCTAGGAAAGTCCCCTTTTTAGAAAAATTGATGAGCACGTACCTAAAGCTTCCAATTAAATATCGATGGCCCTTATGTCCTTATCGCTCATCGTTGATTAGTTCATTAGTTTACACCTTGAATTAGCAATGAGTGATGAATAGTACTATCCTTCGATATCACTCATCGCTAATGATAATTGATCATCCCAAATTCTAATAGAAATGAGTGATGTTCTTAGCCTTATGCTCTCATTGCTAATCACTAATAAACGTGAAGAAAAATATTGGTAATGGCGATGAGCGATATGTTCCATATGCTCACCTATATGTTGTAATTCTTGCATTAGTGATGCACGATAAAACCTATAACTATTGTAAATCATTCATCGCAAATTTCTTTCATAATGTATTAGGGGTATTAACGATGAACGTAGACCTCATCGCTCATCACAAATTTGCTTCAGGACTTGCGTTCTGAAATAGCGATAAGCGATGGGTGCATTTTTAAGGGTTTTTATTTTTTGCTAATATGATATAATCTTGTGGGTGATATCTATGGCACCATTAGTTTTTGTAGGTACACGTTTCCAAGATCTGGTACCTCCACAATATCTCTCGTTGTTGATGAGATCATAGGTGTAAATTTTGCATTGGCGATGCACAATGCTTGGACAGATGTGACTAGGAGTCAAGCCACAGAATCAGGAGCTAAAGGTCATCACAGGGATTTCTTCATCGTTAATAGAATCAAGAAATGATAAAGTAAATTAGTGATGGGTAACAACTACCACCGAAAAAGGAAACATGGAAAGATGTTGGGGATCTCTCGTAAAGCCAAAGGAAATTAGCGAGAAGACTAGAGGACCATTGATAAAATTTTAAAATCAAGATGATCCAATGGACAAGAAGTCATCGCATAAATAGCTTCATCGCAAATGAGCAGCTTAGGCATGAGGGAAATCAATGATGAAGTGATAAGGCGTATAAAGAAAGTTTCTCTCTAAACTAGCCTTCTGTACTTTTCTGATATTAATGAGGAGCACGGATTAGGTTGGTGATACATGCTAATTGTTAGGACATATATGATTAATCTAGAATTAGACAATAACATGTCAATGTTTGAGATAGCATCGCTATTTTCAAGAAGCAAGTTGATAGTAGCCAAAAAATGATGCTCATGCCCACCTTAGATGAAATTTTAATTACTTTCAGATGAACGGTCCAGATTTAGAGCCAAGCTGATAGGCCACCAGTTCGCTTGCATGAGGAGTTCTACATGATTAATTTTGCAATGCTCAAAATCTCTATTTAATGCAGCATGATCAGTGATTATTCTCACTATCTTTCCACTCTACAGTTTATGTTGGGTGAAGTTTAAAGGATACTGGTTTATTTAAAATAGAATTTTCTGGTCCTGGTTGAGTTGGTATGAATTTTAGTTCTCTGGTATACTTAGGAATTTTGTTGCTTGAGTTGGTGGCTATCACTGCAATTGGGATAATTCTCTTATGGGTTTTAAATAAAAAGTCTTTTAAATTCACATTTTGGTAGCCTTGTCAAGATGGGAAAAATTGGTGAGGTGACTCTGCTTGTTAGGAGGTCTAGTCAGTTAAGTATGTCTAAATGCCACGAAGAGGTAATTGAGCAGGAAACAATAGTTTCTCCTAAGGTTGTGAAGGGAATAAGGAGGGCTAGAGGCCATAAAAAGAAGACAATTGTGCAAAGTACTTACCACTTGAGAAATAGGACCCTTTCGGGAGGAGCGGATGAATTCAAAGGCAAGGAACTAGCATTTCCAGTGAAAAAGGCTAGAAAGAAGGAAAAGGGCTACCCAAATGGCCTAGGAAAGGAGATTTATCTTATCATGCTCTCAAATACCCCTTCAGATGTTGAAGCAGAGACGTACTCGGACTATGGCCAGTATGTTTTTTCCCTAGTTCCCTATGATAGCTCTGGTGACGATGTTCTAGTTATCCCTCCAATTGCAACAAGGACCAAGAGTGGTTGGGCATTTTTGGTTGTCGACGACTCTAAATAGAGCCTTTACTTGGTTTTAGTTTTTTATGACACCATGGTCTTTGCATAGGAGTTATTTTTTTTCATTTGATCATGGTTGGTATTTTCATTCCCTTGCTAATGTGGTAGTCTCCTTGATAATATGGTTGAAATATTTTTTATTTTGAACAAAAGAATACTATGACAATGACCCCTCATGTTTAGCACATGTTTTTTTCCTTTTTATCCTCCCATGTTCTCAAATGACAACCTATGAAACCGCCTGGGGAGTCCTTTGAGGAGTTAGTTGAATTTAGGTTTTGAAATGAACTAACATAAGAATGAAATTGTAAACTTAGTTGGTTGCTTATTGCTCCCCTGTTTTATATAAAGGGGATTTCAAGGCTGAAAGTGTAGAGAGTTCAGAAATTTTGAGTCCAGAGTAGGGTCACAGTAGATACTAAGCTCAAGAAGCTAAATAGAATGTGAATATGTATTCGGGTAATATATCATATAAAAATTTAAGAAGTTATACCATGTGTGAATTTTAAATATGGTTGTACAATGTGATATCAAAAATATAGAAGAAGCTTAGTTTTCAAAGTGTTTCTCTCCTATACATTTTGTAGCAAAGTTGTGAATGAAAGTGTTAATGGCAGTTTTGTTCATCTTTTTGTCATTTACGCAAAATGTATGAATTCATTTAATGCTTCAGTTTAATGAACTGAATAAACATTGAAAGGAATTCATGAGTTTGTAAGAAAATGATATAGGATTACTTAAGGAAGTGATGTTTTGTAGATGCAATGAGTTGGGTGTTACAAAGTAACGCTCTAACAATCCCTCAATTTTTTATATTCAATTAATACTATACTACCTATTTCATACATGTAATTATTTTCCTCTCTTAGATAAGTCATGATTGTTTCATCAATATATGTTGTAGTCGGCTAAGCTAGATATTGAATTGGACCTGGGATTCAAAGCGAAGAATGACACACATAATACTCTAAGCCTGATTATTTCAATTTTAAGAATGTGTTTACACTCTTGGAAACAAATAATACTTTTATTTGAGCTCTGTTGAGCCTCTGATATGGTAGTTTTCTAGGATACTACATCTGTATGATGAAATACTCTTAACCTAAAGTAAGATATTATGATTATACATTGGATTTCCCTCCTTTAGTTTCACACAACCTGAAGAGAAGTGAGGTACTAGTTACTTCCCTTAGGTGTCGGCCAATCCTCAACCTAGCTAATAATTGAGTTGTGGCGAACTCATAGGATAGGATTGAGATTAAGTTTGGTTATAAAAAAATAACCAACAGATATGGCGACTCCGTTGGGGAACAATTTTGCATCTCTCATGTAAAGTTGTTGAAGACCATTTAAAAGGAGTCAAAGAAAAATAAAATTTTGGTTTAGATTGTTGAGGAAGTTTTAGATCTATAAATTGATGTGTAGTAGCCTCAAATTCACAAATGATGTGAAGTGACTCTGTTGGGGAGAATTCAAAGAAATATAATATTGCTTCAAAGGTTTTCCTCTTGTCTAAGAGGTGGTGACTCTACTCTAAATTATATCATATGAAGGGTTGTTATGTATCATAACCTAAAAGTGCTTTATTCAAAATTGCAGAAGCTAGAGATATGAAGGTACATGGTTCTTTGCATTGTGCCATTTTGCTAAACCTATCATGTTGAAAAGAAATTGTTGTTCCACTTAATATTTTTCATAATATTCGCAAACTTGCTAGTGTAATTGGTCAAAGATAAAGATGAATATCTTAGGGTTTTATGTTCATTTGCGTTATCATGTGTTTCAATCTTGAGTTATTATCATATTGTTAACCATCCTATTGATGTTTCATATAGTCATGGTTGTGATTATGTATAATTAGTGAAACTCTAATTTGCATACATCCATGGATTATCAAAGAGAAGTAACCATGCCACTAGAAACTTGGATGCATATTGTCAAAAAGCTTCATAGATCTGACCATTCTCAAGTAGTTGATACTAAAAAGTGTAGGCATTCAAGTGAGAACAAGTTTGGGATAAGGCCAGAATGGAAAGTTGTGTTTAAAAGAGGAGTTAAAGAGATGAACAAAAGGCACCAAATGGCTATGCAAGCCCAGTTAAGAGATGATCATACTAAATCTGTTAACCAATTTGTTGTACCTCTCATCAATTCTTTTGACCCATTTAATAATCAATTAGATTTTTCATGGATTGATTACAAGGTTGAAAGAATGTCATCTTGAATCTATAAGAAAATGCCTAGATTTAATGGATATAGTGTGTGTGAAGGAGATGCACATATCCAAAGTTTCTATAGTTTTATGGAAAAACATTTTTTTAAAGATTGGGATATGCAGGTGAGATTTTTTGTCAAATCTCTTGAAGCTACAGCTAGAAAATGGTACTTAATTTTTCCTAAGAAGTCATTTCCCTATTGGGATAAACTAGTAGATGCTTATAAGAAATAATTTGAAAAACAACCCTCTGATTTGGTCACAAAGTTAAAACAACTAAAGAAGCAGGATAATGAGTCAAGCCTTGCTTTTAATCATAGATTTACTACTAATCTTGCACAAATCCCTGAAAGTTTCAGACCTAGTACACCTGACTGCATTCATTTGTATTTTGAAGCTTTTGAGGAGGAATCTAGTGCACTGATTAAAGAGTTCAAAATATTGAATATGGAGATGGCCTACACATGTTTAGATAAAATGGAAAATATGAGGAATGAGTATGTGCAAGGTCTGTTATTTTCAATTGTGGATAAGAATGTGGATGAAACCAGCAATTGTGTGGATAAAAATGATCAGATACATGTATTTTTCAATTGCAGATAGAAGTATACTTGAGGAGGAAATTAAAATAAATCATACTCAAAATGATAGAATATTTCCCTTCACCTACAAAAGGATATAAAGGATCATATCAATGATGAAATCTAGTCCATGGAGTTTCTAGATTTTGGTGAAAATATATTAGTATGTCCTGAATTGCAACTTAGCAAAGCATTTGTTTCTACTAAAGTTCAAGAGAGAGAAATGGTTGAAGAAATGGATCAATATTATGACCTACTAAATAGTGAAAAAATTTCAAACTTTTTAACTATTGAATATCATAAATATGCATGTATGGATAGCCCTTAGTTATTATGTAATATTCATATTGATTTTTACAATGATGATAATCTTTGTTATGCAAAATATGAAACATGGGTATCTAATATTCTTGCTAGCTATGAACTAATTGATCAACATTTTGGTAATGTGAATAGCAACAAGCAATTGATTGATTTCAATAATGCTTTGAACAATGAACATAGACGCATGAAGATTAGTGAAGGTTCAGAAGCCTGTGTCAATGAGTTGAGAACAACAGACCACCATGAGGTTTGTACATCTAATAAGCCAAGTTGTGAAAGCCATAAAGTAGTTTTAAGAAAATATTTGTTTTTTTGTTTTGGAGGAACCTAGTTATGATTTTTTTATATGGATATGGGGGTTGATTCAAGAGAAAAAATAGATTATATTTTTAAACCAGAATTGCTCACTTTTGAACAAGCTATAAATGATGAAGATATTGACACGTTGTGTTCAGAGGACATCAAAGTGAGTAGGAATAAGGATAAGGTAGAGATTCTTGATGATTCTTTAAACCACCTTGTTGAGGCACACATACAACATGTGCCAATGAATGAGTGTGTTTCTCTACACACATTTGGAGATAGTTTGCATGAGGTGCATAATCCTTTGATTACTACTTATCACTATTTTACTTTTAACATGCAAACTACTATGAAGATTGAAACTAATGGTAGCAGCTACTTGGCAAAATATGAGTGCCAATTTTTTTAGCTAGATATAAATTCCTTGCATTGTGGTAATGGGAAAAACATTGAGGAAGGTTGATTTGAAATTAACAATGTTTTAAATGGTAAAAATTATAAGTTTCTACCACTAGCAATATAGTATTTCCAAGGTATGCCTGATTCTCAAATGCATGGAGATTACAAATTTGTTAGAATTGCTAGCATGTTCGGTTGGGAATATTTCGGTGATATTTTAAGGATGGATTCAGTCATGAGTGATGAAAATTTTGTATATGACATAGGTAAGAAAAGGCCTATAGTTTTTTATGGACTTGGGCCATCAGATATATGGTTTGATTTGTCAAACTAAAACAACAAGGGCAAAAATGATCTTATGACTCTATTGCCCAATGGAGTAGGCACTTGGTCTACTTCTCCAGAGGATCTAAATTTTTGCTTTGTTCATTAAGGAACAAATGTCCCCAGAAAGATCCACTGATGACACTTTCAAAAAAAATTGCAAAATCCTTTAAGTGCTCATACTAAAACCCTATAATTTTCTATTTAATAATTTGGTCATATCTAATAAAGGGTTTTATGAGGGTTAGGATTTTGATTTTAGTTGCATAGCATTCTATTTAGTTGTTAGCTAAATAAATTTTTTCAGTCGGTCATTGAAAGTGAGGGAATTTTCATACTTATAGTATCATGTGACTATCACCGTACCACTAGTCTTTCTCTTGTATAGGGCTCAATCATTCATTTCTATAGGGTTAAGGTGATGATCTTTTTTATCATTATGTCCTTTAGTTTCACATGATTCCAATATTGTGAGCCTACTATTCTCGTGTCGCCCTAGGAAAGTCCCCTTTTTAGAACAACTTATGAGCATGTGCCTAAAGCTTCCACTCAAGTCCCAATGGCCCTTATGTCCTTATCGCTCATCGTTGATTAGTTCATTAGTTTACACCTTGAATTAGTGATGAGCGATGAATAGTACTATCCTTTGATATCGCTCATTGCTAATGATAATTGATCATCCCAAATTCTGATAGCAATGAGTGATGTTCTTAGCCTTATGCTCTCATCGCTAATTACTGATAGTCGTTAAGAAGAAAATTGGTAATGGCGATGAGCGATATATTCCATATGATCGTAGATATGCTGTAATTCTTGCATTAGTGATGCATGATAAAACTTATAACTATTGTAAATCGTTCATCGCTATTTGCTTGCATAATGTATGAGGGGTATTAGCGATGAACGTAGACCTCATCACTTATCATAGATTTCTTTCACAACTTATGTTCTGAAATAGTGATAAGAGATGGCGCATTTTTAAGGGTTTTTATTTTTTGCTAATATGATATAATCTTGTGGGCGATATCTCTTGCACCATTTTTTTTGTAGGTATAGATGTCCAAGATCTAGTACCTCCACAATATCTATCATCGCTGATGAGATCATAGGTGTAAGGTTTGCATTGGTGCTGCATGATGCTTGGACAGATGTGATCAAGAGTCAGGCCACAAAATCGGGAGCTAAAGGTGATCACAGGGATTTCTTCATCATTAATAGAATCAAGAAATGATAAAGTAAATCAATGATGAGTAACAACTACCACTGAAAAAGGCAACATGGCAAGATCCTCGGGATCTCCCATAAAGAAAAGGAAATCAGCAAGAAGACTGGAGTATCATTGATAAAATTCTAAAAGCGGGATGATCCAATGGATAGGAAGTCATCGCATAAGTAGCTTCATCACAAATGAGCAGCTTAGGCATGAGGGAAAATCAGCGATGAAGTGATGAGGCATATAAAGAAAGTTTCTCTCTAAACTGGCCTTATGTACTTAATCGATATTAATGAGGAGCACAAATTAGGTTGGCGATACATGCTAATTTTCAAGACATATATGATTAATCCGAAATTAGAGAATAATGTGTCAATGTTTAAGATAGCATCGGTGTTTTCAAGAAGCAAGTTGATAGTAGCCAAAAATTGATGCTCATGGCCACCTTAGATGAAATTTTAATTGCTTTTAGATGAACGGTCCAGATTCAGAGCCAAGTTGATAAGCCAAGTTGATAAGCCACCGGTTTGCTCGCGCAAGGAGTTCTACATGATTAATTCTACATGCTCAAAATCTCTATTTAATGCAAGATGGTCGATGATTGTTCTCACTATGTTTTCATGCTATAGTTTATGTTGGGCGAAGTGTAAAGGATTACTAGTTTATTTATAGTAGAATTTTTTGGTTCTAGTTGAGTTGGTATGAATTTTAGTTCTTTGGTATACTTAGGCCTTTTGTTGCTTGAGTTGGTGGTTATCACCGGGATTGGGATAATTCTCTTGTGGGTTTTAAATCAAGTCTTTTACATTCTCATTCTCTTAGCCTTGTCAAGATGGGAAAAACTGGTGAGGTGACTTTTCCTATTAGGAGGTCTAGTCGGTTAAGTATGTCTAAATGCCACGAGGAGGTAATTGAGTAGGAAACATTAGTTTCTCCTGAGGTTGCAAAGAGAAAAAGGAGGGCTAGAGGCCATAAAAAGAAGAAAATTGTGCAAAGTACTTACCACTTGAGAAATAAGACCCTTTCGAGAGGAGTAGTTGAATTCAAAGGAAAGGAACTAGTGTTGCCAATGAAGAAGGCCAGAAAGAAGGAAAAGGGCTACCAGATCGGCTTGGGAAAGGAGAGTTCTCTTATCGTGCTCTCAAATACTCCTTCAGATGTTGAAGCAGAGATAGACTTGAACTATGGCCAATATGTTCGTTCCTTGGTGCCCTATGATAGCTTTTTTGACGATGTGCTAGTAATCCCTCCAATTGCAACAAGGACTAGGAGTGGTTGGGCATTTTCAGATTCTGACAACTCTGAATAGAGCCTTTACTTGGTTTTAGTTTTCTATGATGCATAGGATGTATTTGATTTCATGTTATCATGGTTGGTCTTTTCGTTCCCTTGTTGATGTGGCAATCTCCTTGATAATATGGTTGAAATCTTTTTTGTTTTGAACAAAAGAATACTATGACAATGACCCCTCATGTTTAGCACACATTTTTTTCCTTTTTGTCCTCGTTTGTTCTCAAATGGTCACCTATGAAACCACCCGGGGAGCCCTTTGAGGAGTTAGTTGAATTTAGGTTTTGAAATGAATTGAAATGAGAATAAAATTAACTAAAATAAGAATGAAATTGTAAACTCAGTCGGTTGCTTGTTGATCCCGTGTTTTATATAAAGGGGATTACATGGCTGAAAGTGTGGAGAGTTCCAAAATTTTGAGTCTAGAGTGGGGTCACAATAGATACTAAGCTCAAGAAGCTAAATAGAATGTGAATATGTATTTGGCTAATATATCATACAAAAATTTAAGAAGAAAGTTATACCATGTTTGAATTTTAAATATGGTTGTACAATGCGATATAAAAAATATAGAAGAAGCTTAGTTTTCAAAGTGTTGCTCTCCTATACATTTTTTAGCAAAGTTGTGAATGAAAGTGTTAATGGCAGTTTCGTTCATCTTTTTGTCATTTGCACAAAATGTATGAATTCATTTTATGCTTCAGTTTAATGAACTGATTAAACATTGAAAGGAATTCATGACTTTGTAAGAAAATGATATAGGATTACATAAGGAAGTGATGTTTTGTAGATGCAGTGAGTTGGGTGCTACAAAATAACGCTCTAACAGTCCCTCGGTTTTTGATATTCAATTAATACTGTCCTACCTATTTCATACATGATGTAATTCTTTTCCTCTCTTAGATAAGTCATGATTGTTTCATCAATATATATTGCAGTCGGCTGAGCTAGATATTGAATTGGACCTGGGCTTCAAAGTGAAGAATAATACACATAATACTCTAAGCCTGATTATTTCAATTTTAAGAATGTGTTTACACTCTTGGAAACAAATAATACTTTTATTTGAGCTCTGTCGAGCCTCTAATATGGTAGTTTTCCAGGATAGTGCATCTGTATGACGAAATACTCTTAACCTAAAGTAAGATATTATGTGTATATATGGGATTGCCCTCCCTAGGTTTCACACAGCCCGAAGAGAAGTGAGGTACTAGTTACTTCCCTTAGGTGTTGGCCAATCCTCAACCTAGCTAATAATTGAGTTGTGGCAAACTCATAGGATAGGATTGAGATTAATTTTGGTTCTAAAAAAATAACCAAAAGATAGAACATGTTAATTCAAATGAGTAAGTATGGAGCCAAGTTGGATGGCAAGTTGTGAGTGCCCTATATTGGGCATTTTTAATCCTACATTCCCCCATTTTATCGTTATTCTGGTTCTTGATGTTGGCTGCGTCTAGTAGAAGGATAGCGACCTTCCAAATTCATTTTTCTTGATAGTTTTCAAACTTGACATCGTAACTGTAGTTTTTTTTTTTATTTTTTTTGGTTCGGGTTGCGTTCGGCCTAATAGATCCCATGCTTTTATATGTTTCCTCTTCTTGCATGTCTGTCCTCCATGGCATTTGCAACCCCAAAAAATGCACCCCATGTTATGCATCCTATACGTCTGCTAGTTACATTTGCTTGAAAGTGTTTTAAGCCTTTTTAGGCTGCGCCTAGCCCACCTTCTCTCCTCCAACAGCGCCATGAATATTGTCTATGTAAATATTAGCATAGCCTTGTCTGCAGGGGTATGCCTCACTCCGAATCAGAATTGGATGTTGTAGTTATGATATTTAAACACCAACATTTCTGTTTATTATTATGTAAAAACGCCGCCTGCTCTGATGATTGATTAATCATTTGAGGTCATCCTATTCGAGGAGGTTTTCCTTTTTTGCCTAAATGGACGGTGGCTATTAAAAATCCATACTATTTTCTTTCTACATTTCCTTCTTAATCGGCATGTCTTTGAAAGCTAAAGTTTATCCTGAGTCGCCAGTGTAGCTCTCTCTCTCTCTCTGCCTTTTTGGACTGCTTCTAGCTACAGTTCGTCTGTGAGAAATTAATCATTTTAATTCCATGAGGAGACGTTGCTTTGAGGACCTGAGGTGTTCTGCCTAGCAGTTCATGTGGATTGTCTATGCTTCTAATGTATGCATCATAAGATGTTTAGTGAAATAGTCGAGCCTTGTTTATGCTTCCAATTTTCGGCATGCGTGGTTCTTATCCGGTAAGCTATAGTTTGAGATTAGTTTCCAGGTTCAATTGGGGCAGAATCTTTATCGATTTCTAGTTGGGGAGTATGTGAACATATTTATATATATCTAAAGTATAATCTATAAATTAGGAATTATAAGTAAAAAAAAATAGTTCATGATAAATCATGTCTTTTATTATTATAGAATATTGTCGTCTTAGTAATTTAATGTTTTTATTAGAAAATAAAGTAGAAGAGTTCATTAGTGAAATGGATTTAATTACATGTAGTTATGTTATTTATGTCAATTTCCTTCATAGATAAAGTTAGTTAGCTTATATTGTTGAATGAATATGTAATAAGTGATTTATGGAAAAGTGTTAAGGTTAGTTGCTTAATGAAATTAGTGAATTTGTAGATAAAAATTAAATGAAAGAGTTTTTATTCTTCTTGTAGAAAAATTGAATGAACGTATTGGTTATATTAATCGTTTCAGATAAGGAATTGAGTAGGTAATTAAGTGAATTGAATTTGTTTGATTATATAGATAATTGAATGAATTGTAGACTCGATAAATGATTTTGATTAATTATTTTAGATAAACGAAGGCCTATGTAACTGAATGGAATTAGATGATCATTTGAATGTCGAATACCCTTATACTCATTTAATAGTTGATTTGCAATTTCTCCATGTGGAATATGAAATGTAAGTACATATAGGAAAATTATAATTGTTTTATATGTGTAGTGATATATTTATAAAATAATAGCAATAGGGTTGTACTGTATACAAAGGAAATTGTTTTGATATGTTGAAATTTAAAAATAAGATATTTAAAACATTTTATTTGTCAAAGATAAAACTTAATTAGTTTGGCTATGGATGGTGTTTTGTATTCTTTTGTAAATATATGTTTATACAATTGCTTTAATTATTTTAGTGACCTTGTAATAAACGTGTAAATAAAATGTAATTGATTATTTGTTAGTCCTTATGGTTACACATTGAATGTATTGTGCTTTTAAAGGTTAGTACATGATGATTTCACTTTGATATGTCTTTCCTCTTGAGTTTATTGTAATTTGAGGCGTTTTATTCATTGAACCCATGGTGGAATTTGTTAGGGAATAAGTAATGTTGATTTACCCTCATTTGCGAGTGTTTAGGTGGTCATTCTTCTTGGGCTTCCAGAGGAGGGGATATAAAATGTTTTTTTTAATTGGTTTTTTGTGTTGGTTCTTCATGAGCTATTGATATTTTGTTCGATTTGGTTTTGGTGGTTTAGCCTTGCCTTGGAAGCATTTTTACTGTGAAGTTCTAGTGTGAGATGGTGTATGCTTCACTTGATATATTTACTTATTTGGCCTTAATATTTTGTGTAGTTTGGTTTTTCTAGGTTGCATTTATACAATTTTGTTGCTAGTAGGGAAAGTGGCTTCCCGCAAGGGTGGGAACCCTAAGTGGTATCTTGGGTAACTCGTGTGGAAGTTGAGTAATCAAGTGATAACCTAATAAATATTTAGGGGGTGGGTAGTATTTCACACTAAAAAAAGATAATGTATGCCTCTCTCATGGCCCAAGCACTCATTTAGGCTTGGGATAAGATGAGAAGGCCTAGAATGGAAAATCGACTACCTTGTCTTCATGAAAGGTGAGTTGATTCCACATGTGTAAGAATGGGGGTCGGGGATCAGTTGAGGTGGCCAGGGTAACCCAGGACGAGGGTCAATGACCTATGAAGATCCACATTGGGTAACCCATGTCAAGCCATGTGATGATAGTCTACCTATAAGCAACCTTGTATATTTGTTGTGTTTCGCCTTGTTGTCTTTGTTCCTCTAGAAGTGGATGTAGTCTTGTGTTTATTGTTGCTCTTGTTAATTGATTCTTGTTGTCATTGTTCACTTGACTATTTTGGTTGAGGGTCTTTCTTATCAACTCCTAGCACGGGGGGTGAGTCTTTAGACATACATGGTCGGGTGGAATTTGCTTTGCACCCCATTGGGCCCCCAAACAGTGTTTGTGAAGTGCAAAGTTTGTACCGATATAGATGATCCAGAGCTTTGCCATAGTTTTGTTGTACCATGTTCATTTATGTAACATTCTTGTATTGGATGTAGCATTTCCGCTTTGTGTTGGGAAGCACTAATGTGTATATATACTCCTGAAATGATGCAATGTACTCCTGAAATGAGGAAATGTACTCTTCAAATGGATGTAATATATTATTTTACCTTTGTATACCTTAAGATTTTATTGATTTGTGGTAGTCATCATTTGATGTGTTGTATTTGTGAAAATATGCTCCATTGAATTCACATGATGATAGTATGTTATGGTTTTCCTAGATGGATGTTTCTTATAGATGGATTATAATGGATGTATGATTATTTTAAATGTATGATATATCATGGTTTAGACTGTAATCTTGGTTTGTTCGTTATCATTATGGTATGATTTTAGGTTTCATAATGCCATTTCGTGTGCCCCAGAGGATGTAGTTGATTTTGTAAATGTATAATTGCTCTCTATGTAATGTATGTTCATATTCATCTTATGTAATGTTTCACTTTCAAAAAAAAAATGTGTGGTAATTTGTTAGTTTTAGTTGTCTTTTGTGGTTTGCATGGCGAGGCATTACACAACCCTTCATAATGAGGAAAATTGAAAAGAGAAATTTCTCTTTCTCTCTCTCTCTCTATATATATATATATAAAACTATACTTTCTGTTAGTTACTCTTGTTGTGTTTATACTTTATTGATACAATTAATTTGAATATCCTTTGGTCTTAGAATGGTGTCACTCTCATAATTTTTGAAGAGGGTTTTTTTTTCTATTCACTTGGTAGTCTTTTGGCTATACTTTTCCTACTACTCATTGGGGTGGATGGTCATCACCTAATTATTGTCCTCTTACATCCTGTTGATGGCTTGATTAGCTCCCCAATGGCTAATGAAATATTCCTCACATAGTGCTTGTCATTTTTCCACAGAGGAGTGCTTAGGCTTTTCCTAGTGTTCAAGATTTATAATTATAAGATAAATTTATAGAGAGAGAAGACACCACTCTTACCAATTAAGAGCTAGTGGAAGAAGGAAAAGATCACCTTGATGGATGATGAAGTAATTCTAATGATTGAATTTTCCTCTTAATAACAATTTTATAATCAATATTTCTTAAATTTGTTTATATTTACATTAAACTTAAATATGTGATAAATAAATATTTATTTTTAGAACCACATATATTCTAATTTTTTTCTTTATAAAACCACTTCCTACTTTATTAGTTTTTTTCATAAGGCAGGTTACTATTGCATTCGTTCGATATGCATTTGATATGCAGCATTGGCCAATTAGATTTTTTATTTTAACATATTACTTTCTACTTGTATAGTTTGAATTTTAAAACTTATTTTTTATAGTTTAAAATTAACATTTATCTCTTTTTCTATTCGTGTGAGTGGCTCTATAAATCATTTTTTGTTTAAGAAAATTAGGAAAATAGGAAGGCATAGATTGATTAAATAAAAAATGAAAGATTAAAGGTGACTGCTGGAGGTACAAAATGCATTAATCCATAGTTAATGCATTATGGCTGGCGAAGAAGTTGTTGAAAGCTGGATGGCTACACATGTTAGTGTACTTTGATTATTTAATATAGATTAAAGTCTAGTGGGTGCAGCCCTTCAAAAAAAAAAATGGCTTTTATTTTTTAAAATTATTCTCTTTGTGTGCAAGGAGGAATACTTGCAAAAAAAATTAAATGGACTTTAGGATATAATTTTTTAATTTTTAATTTTAAGATTTTTTATAATTATAATTGCAAGTAAATATTAAAAACATTAAATTTTATAATTATAATTTTTAAAAAATATATAATTAAATGTTTTTTAAAAATATTTAAAATTTTAACAAATTATTGTAGCTTAGTTTTTTTTTTTTTATTTGATTGAACATCATAAAAGTGGAAAGTGTGATCATTAATGAAAAAGAAAATTTATAAATTTTCTATGACTAAAGACAGGAATATTCGAAAAAAAAATCTTCCTTATTTTAAATGATTTCACATAAATTTTAATTTTCATCTCAAATTTAAAAATAGGGAATAGAGGTTGGTTATACTTTTATGCAAGTCATTTTGTACTAATTAATTTATTATTAAATATTTTTATAATATGTTTATTCTAAATTTATTTATAGAAATGAAATTCAAATATTTTAACAATATATTTATAATAATGTTGGTTTAAGTGTTTTTTTATTAATTTATTTATTATTAAATAATTTTATAATATATATTTTGAATTTATTTATAGAAATGAAACTCAAATATTCTAACAAAATATTTATAATAATGTTGGGTCTAAAAATTTCTATTGAGAAAAGTGTTAATTCCTTGCCATAGATGTTGTATTTTAACATGAGACCTTTAAATGTTTTTTAATGATAACATACAAGTCTTACCCTTGCAACAATGTTTCACTCATAGCATAACTAATTGCATCCATCTTTTCCTTTGAAGTTATATTTAAATTATGTAAAGTAAGGATTAGTGTCATACTTATTTTTCTACAACTCTTCAAATGCACACTACTATCTATTTCCTTATGGAAGTTCCTTCCTTTTCTCATTACGTGCAGGAAATGACAATCCAAACTATTTTTAACTCTATCTAATTTTGGGTTTCATAGCACCTAAATGAGACTCTTCTCTTTTCCCTCTTTAAGTTTTGGTTTTTATTCAAAGATCACATGTTTTGATTTTAAGCCTAGCCATTACCAAAACATGAGTAGTGGGTGATATGTTAGTTTAATAACATATTAATTTTCCATAGTCTACCTTAGTGTCTTGGTCATATGTCAATTTAGTAACTTTATTTTCCCATTATGTATCTTACAACTGTGAACAATATTAGAGTTTTTTGATCCTGATAGACATGCCATTTACATTATTTTATTAATTTTCACTTTGCGTTATTGGGTTTGTTGTGAATCTAGCTTGTGTTGGGATTAGTTTGAACTTGGTATAGATGGATTGATTTAGTGTAAAGCTATATAATAGCTCCAAAGTGGAATTTAACTTTGAAGCTTTGTTTTGGTGCTTTGACGGGTTGATCTAACATTTCTTTGAGCCACTTTAATTAGCTTGTGATTTAAGCTTTTCTATGCATTTCTAAACCTTAATTTATTTGTTGCTTGCCTAAAAGCTTTTTCCTTGAATTTTTCTTTAATCTCCTTTGCATATAGTGACTGCTTCATCGACCGCTAACTACATTTTTATCTCCTTTCTCCTTTGAATCTAAATGCATTACGCTCTCTGGTAGGAACTTGATGCTTGCGTCACTTGTTTCTATAATAAATCAATTAAATTAATTTAAAGACAAAATATAATTCTACATAGTTTATAAAAAAAGATAGAACATTTTTTTGTGATTATTAATATAAAGATCTAATTCAATAAAGATAATATCCTTCATTACAATGTTACTCAAGTAAAGAAAACATAAGTTTAATTCCTAGTTAACACATGTATTTGACAAAAAAATCTTCATAGTAAATGTTGAATGTTCTTTTCTAATTTAATTTTGACATAGTACAAATTCTTATGTTAGATTATGTTAAAACTTTCCTATGTTGAATGACTTCTTCCTTCAGATAATTTTAATGTTGCAAAACTATTTTGTTTTGATATGGTAAGACTTCTAGATATTGATAGAAAATGTTGAATGACTTCTTTATGTATTTAATTTTGATAAGAAAAAATAATATTGACTTTTTTTTGTTTAATTAATTTTGATATGTTAAAACTTTCGTATTTTGAATGACTTCTTCCTTCATTTAACTTTAATAATACAAAATTATTTTTTTTTGATATGGTAAGACTTTTGGGTATTGATAGAAAATGTTGAATAACTTTTTTATTTATTTAATTTTGATAAGACAAAATAATATTGATTTTTTTTGTTATTTCATTAATTTTGATATTTTAAAACTTTCATGTGTTGAATGACTTCTTCCTTCATTAATTTTAATATTGCAAAACTTTTTTTTTTTAAAATGGTAAGACTTTAGGATATTGATAGAAAATGTCGAATGACTTCTTTATTTATTTAATTTTGATAGGACAAAATAATATTGAATGTTTTTGTTATTTAATTAATTTAGATATGTTAAAACTTTCCCATGTTGAATGACTTCTTCCTTCATTTAATTTTAATATTGCAAAATTATTTTGTTTTGATATGGTAAGACTTTTCGATATTGATAGAAAATGTTGAATGACTTCTTTATTTATTTAATTTTGATAGGACAAAATAGTATTGAATTTATTTTATTTAATTAATTTTGATATGTTAAAACTTTCCTATGTTGAATGACTTCTTCCTTCATTTAATTTTAATATTACAAAACTATTATGTTTTGATATGGTAAGACTTTTTGATATTGATAGAAAATGTTGAATGCCTTCTTTATTTATTTAATTTTGAGAAGACAAGAAAAATTATTTTATTTTGATAAGATAAGAAATACTATTTTATTTAATTTTGATAAGAAAAGAAAGACTATTTTATTTTGATAAGACATGAAAGACTATTTAATTTAATTTTGATAATACAAGAAAGACTATTTGATTTAATTTTGATAAGACAAGAAAGACCATTTTATTAGCCTCAGCATAACACTATTGTAATGAGTTTTTTTGTTTTAGTTAACTAGTTACTAATAATTTAATTTCAACCAATCAAACACAATATTTAAAAATAAATAAATAAATTCACTTTTTAAAGTCAGTATGACATTTACTTTTTGTTATTGTTTTCTTACCTATTGAGTACCATCACTTCCAAACACTTTCTGAAGCTTTTGTTGTTAGAAAATTCAGAGTGCCCTCTTTCTTCACACTTCTTAGAAAATGCTCTATGCTTTTATCTGTTGAAAGGAAATGATATTGTAATTTTTTCTTTTATGGAGAGGAAATATTGTTAAAGCCTAATAATATCATCTATGATATCATAGGTAATAATGAATTTTCTAACATTCTTCCTATCCAATTAGTCTTTAGAACTTTTATTATATTACATTTTTTTCCTGTGATAATTTAGATTAGTTAATTAAAAATTGAAATTTGATATTTTATGTTTGAAATTAAAAATGTAAAAATAAAAATAATAGTACATATTTTTGTAACAGATGAATAAAGATTGATGTAGATTTGAATCTAATTTGTTTCAAATTTCAATCAAATACATTTTGAGATTATGAATAGTAAATGATAGATTAGTAATAATATTGGAATATTTTTTTTTTGATAAGATAAGCAGGGAAGGGCCCTATCCAAAACAAATCAAATAGCTAGGCTAAACAACCCGAAAAAGTAGATTGGCCAAACACAACCACCAATTAAAAAAAAATAGGGCAAGAACAATAGAAACAAACCAGTAGCAAGGAGCTACTGGTAGGAAACAACCCAACAACAACAAGGAAAAACAACTCAAACCCTTGAGCTAGGAACCAAAGCCACCAAGGGATTATTACATAAAATATTTCCCTTTTTGGAATTCTTCTTTCATTGCACAACCATCCAAGATGAATCTGAAATAAGATTAGTTCAAACAAAAGGGGAAGAATCCCCTTCAAGTGCAGAAAAAGATGCTTTAGTGAAGCAATCAAGACTGAGGCTGAAGTAGTAGGAATTGAAGTTAAACCAACATTGATCAGCAAGGGGGCATTAGAGGACTCGGGGGAAGTAGTACACACATCATGCAAAGCAGTCAAATTTTGAACCAGCACTGATGAAAGTAAACTTCTTCACAAAAGGAGAAGGAGGCTCCTCACTACCAAAAGAAGATTCAACATAAAGGTACACTGTTAAATGCTTAGGAAGAGCATTCTTCCACTAGGTGGAGGAAGAAATAGGATGAGCCCCATAAGAACAATCATGAGCTAGGCGTCTAGTAGAAAAACAACATCTGTAACAAAAAGGGATACCTTCATAATCCACTAGCTAAGACTAGGACCAACCATTAACCTAGAGCACTACCTCTCCAGGTAAAGCCTAAGATAAATCAATTTCCATGAAAATCCTTGCAAACGAGGTGTGAGTAAAATTCTTGGAAGCAATGTCAACTTTCAAAATTCTACCCAAAGTAATTCCAGTGTCCTCAAAAGCAAAGGAGCACCAAAATTATAAGGGGAGATACAGTTTTCTCAACCAAACTAGCATAACATTAGTGGGATCCTTCAGGGGATTGAAGGAATGAACCCAAGGCCTCATGGACAGGGGATGAGAGTCCCATTCCCACATTCCTTAATCTAAAATTGTCTACATCTATCTTTAGAAGAGTAGAAGTCAACTACGGAAAACCCTCTAGCAGAAGGATAAATCTCCATCCTACTTCCCACCAATGGAGACTAGTGGTTGAAAATATAGAGATGCAACTTAGAGAGGGGAGGCCACTAGCAGCAGAACCTGCAGATAAGTGCAGTATTTGAGTAGGAGTCTATATTTTCATAGACTTCTTTGTCCAAAGAGATGATAGGGGTAGCACCAACACACCATAAAGGTTGCACAAAGCCCAACCCAAAATTCTTATTCCACACTACATCCACAAAAGAAGTTTTAAAAGGTATCTTTGTTGCGGGAAAACCCTCACGGGACCCATCTATAGGCCTTAAAGTTTCAACAAAACCCACGCAAAACCCATATGGAGGAGTAAAACTAGCCTCAACCACTAATGACAAACTTAGAGAGGGAAAAATGTCCATCACTAAGTTACAGCCCCATGGTGAAGCTACAAACAATCCCACCATAGGGGAGTGGCAGTAACAAATAGGAGAGCAGGAGGATTTCAAATTTGGCACAAAGTGGGATTGGGAGCCATCCATTGATTATTGTTATGCCTTGCATAACCACCCCATTTTATCCTGGAACAAAATGTGTCCCCCTTTCTCTTTCTGGTTTCTTTTTCTTTTGGTTACTTGCTTTCCTCTTGGTGGTGCTTTTTTTTTCTACCTAGGTTTGTCCTTTGTTTAGTCTGATTTAAATCTTGGTTTTGTCTCAACTTGAGTTGGCTTCCTTCTTGCTAAGTATTCAATGAAATAATCACAAGCAAAAGTGTATCTTAGGATAATATATCTTATGACCTTTTGATGACTAATGGCGACTCTATTTTGCAAGATTAAATCACACACATAATGATATTTGTCAAGGGAGCTCAGTTGGAACACATTCCTCGATCCAATTGGTCATAACTTTCCTCTAACAAGAAAGTTGGCAAGACCTTGTGGATGTCTTTCCAACTACCAGTGCATTTTGTTAAATATGCATCTATGTTGCCTATTGGCGAGACCCCCGAGATGTCACAGTGAGTGGAACACATGCAGGCATCCATCGGAAAGACATTGATCATCGTCTCGATGACTAAGAGTTTCCCATTAGCGTGAAGGTCTCCTTCGGAGAAGGGTCTCAGTGAGATCTTTATGTCTCACTGACTGGCGACAAAAGGATATGCATATCTGCGGGAGGTTTTCTCTTCACCATGAAGTCTTGGCGAGTACATTTGGTCTCATCGACAAAACACAAGAAGGGGTCTATTAGTATGAGGTCCTGCAGTCTTGCTGACCTAAGATGTCACACCGACATATTGCCACATCGGGGAGAAAATGAGATTATCATAGCGACAAAAGGTGAACTTATGAGGATTCCTCAGTGAAACATAAGGTGTCTATGGGATGTCTCCCTGACAAAGGAAGGTTACAGCGACACATGTGGAACAGAAGAATACACATCATTGTGAATACAGTGATGTCTCCCCGAAATGAAAAGAGAACACCAAAAGATAATGCTTTCGGCGAGAAGTCTCGATGACATGAGGAGGTCACACCAAAAGGAAAGAGGACTCAAAGAAAGGGAAGTAAGGATGGACTCAAGGAGATGTCTCCCTGAGTGTGGTGATCTTTCCAAGATAGAGGGGCTTTGATAAAAGTTTGAGAAACTTCGAGGTGTCTCAGCGAAAGCAAAGGGAGATTCGGTAGGATGTCTCACCGACCAAGCAGGCTCTTTTTGAAAGAGAGTTCAGCCTGACATGATACGAGCTCGCTGAGAGAAGGACTTCACCATGTGGTCTTGCTAAAAGGATGCAGTCTTTCCGATAGGTTTTGCGAACTCGATATGACTTCTATAGCTCGTTGAAATGTCTCACCGACTGACCCGTGTCACGTTGATAGTTGATAAAAGAGATATAATCGCATTGGGGAGACACTGATGGTGTCTCACTAACATGCGATGTTGTTCGAATCACCTTTGACCGCCTGAAGAAGCTCGTGTGGCGTATGCCTGACCAATTAGAGGAAACTAACTGTATGGTCCCATGGGGGGCTTGGGCTTCTATTTTGATGGAGCAGGAGGTCCCATGCAAAAAAATAAATTGTGCTATGGGATTAATTGGAATCTTTTCCAGAAAAATAGGAGCCCCTACCTTTTAGAAATGAATCTTTCAGCTGGTGAAATTGGGGTGGGGCTAGAAATTGCCCCTATAGCTTAGGAGTTTTTTATGCCACTTGTCTCTCATCTAAAATTTTAAATTCTTATTAGTAAATAAAAATGAGAGAATTTTGATTTATTTATTATTTTTTATCAAAGCACTACAGTTCATTCTTGAAATTTTGGAGCTTGGAATTTTAAGCAGAATTGTAAAATAAAATCCATGGGACCAAGAACTTTAAAATATTCCTAAAAAAACTAAGCAACATACACTGAGATTTTCAAGGAAGCCCCCCTCCATGGGACCGTACTGTAAAAAAGTGACCCATTGCCCCCTTTGACTGATTGACTATTCCTTTGAAAGAGAGTCGACAAAATGCAAATAGGATGGACTCATTCTGAGATCAGGGGGTGATGGATCGACGCTGTGAATGAATGAAACTGTGTGTTAGTCAAAAGTTAATTTTGTTCTATAGTTTTAGTTAGGAATTCCTTGGAAGGTGATAGTTCTGGTTAATTCGGATGAAGTGTCATTCTTTTCTTTCTCAAAGCCCTGATCTATATTTTTATGTTTATTTAAAAACTCCAGTTAGAGTAGATTTAAGTTTATGTTTGACCCCAAAACAATCCAAAAGCTCAACACCAGTAGGCCCCTTGAACATTACTGTTACATTTACCACTAAGGGACATCGGCACAGTTGAGAACCAACTACATAGACCTTGGGAGCTAAGGTATCCATGTGATCATCTTTCTCTTTCAGGAGAAATAGAGTAGCAATATTATGTTTGCATGTTGTTGTACCAAGACCCACGTCAACATTTATATTATTTGTCGTTCTCCACCTTCAACATGAATACAATTTTTTTATTAACACTATTTAGGAACAACTTTTGTGATTAAGGAGGAATTTGTGATTGTGAATTTGTCTCACCCATGAATATGTACTATGTGATTTGCATAATTTTTTTCTTTACTTCACTTGACCAACTTTGGCTTATTTGTCTTTTTGATATCTAATGAACTAGTGATACTTATAAATAACCTTTCATGGCTACTAGTATATAGCTAGTAGATATTTCTTTGAGGAGGTCCACCCTAAGAAATATGAATAAAAAAATTGAAAACAACACTCTTCAATCATTCAAATGCTCCTAGAATATTTACACAAAACTAGATTCCTTTTAGTGCATTAATTGGAGTGTTTTTACACATGATATGTGAATATTTCTTAAAGAGTTGAATATGATTAGACAAAATGCATGGATGTCTTTAAATACAATGGCATAGCAAAAAATTGCAAAAAATTATGTTTATTTGACCTAGATTGGAGAGGTAATGAAAGGAAGTTAGCTAGATTTGAATTTAGGTGATATGAGTTTGTAATTGTGAAGATATATATGACTACAAACTAGTCATGAGAAACAACACTCCCCTCAAGATAAGAAAAAATGTAAATGGGAAACAACATAATTATACAATTTTTACCATTACTTTTCACCCCATTTTAAGATGCATGTGAATCCTAGAATGATTATGCATCTAAAAATATGTAGCATTCACAAATGTGAACTAAAGTATATAAGGGGACTAAATAATCCCCATAAGCAGGATATTTTACACAATTTTGCTCGGGACCAGAAGCCTGATATTCTCCTCATTCAGGAAACCAAAATGTTAAGAGAAAAGGTTGAGAAGATCTCTTTGTTCCAGCACTGCTCCATTCAGGGCGATGATTTTGTTGGGGCTTCTAGTGGGGTGACAACTTTTTGGAACTATATGGTCATAAGAGGTGATCCTCTTTTCTCTCGTCCTAACCATGTTGCCACTAGATTTACTCATATTAGAGACAACTTTAGCTGGATTCAGTCTAATATTTATGCGTCGAACTGTAAAAAAGCTCGTAAGGCTTTTTGGAAAGAGTTGGCTGCTTTCCGGAATATCTTTCAAAATGACCCTTGGGTTGTCATGGGAGACTTCAATTCTCCTCTCCTTCTGGGTGAGAAGTTTGGAGGGTCTCAGATTAATGAAGAAAGTAAAGAAGACCTCTTGGATTTCATTAACAATCATCCCTTGATTGATCTGGATTTGCAAGGTAGCTCTTACACTTGGTCGAATAGAAGAATTTTGTCGGACTTGATCTAGGTGAGACTTGACAGAACCCTTGTTTCTGATATCTGGTTTTTAAATTATTCTTGTTCTTTGAAAACCCTCCCTAGGATTGGTTCTGACCATTTCCCTATTAGTTTTGTTGCTGACCCCTTAAAGATTAAGAGGAATACCCCTTTTCATTTTGAGAAGATGTGGCTCTCCCATCCTCTCCTCCGAGAAGAAGTCAGGAATTGGTGGAATATCAAAAATAAAGGTACTCCTTTATTTAGAATCACCAGAAAGTGAAAAAAAGAGTCTTTTGGCAATATCTTTCAAATCAAATCTGATCTTCAGTTTAGGCTGTCTGAAATCCAAAACAAAATTCAGAAGGAAGGCTATTTGGTTGATACTAAGGAAAAGGAAAATGAGATTCTCTCAAAACTCCATGAGGTAATTACCAGAGAAGAGGAATTCTGGAGACAAAGGTCTAGAGCTCTTTGGCTAAAAGCTGGAGATAAAAATACTAGATACTTTCACCTTTCAGCTTCTAAACACAGGGATGCTAACAAAATTGCTAAGATTGTGGTTGATGGTAGAATTTATGAGGAGGAGGAGGAGATTAGAAGAGAATTTGTTCTTTTCTTTAAGAATCTCCTGTCTGAGAAAGAGGAAATTGATGTTGATGATCAAAATCAGCTGTTGGAGGCTATCCCTAGTATTGTTAATTCTAGAGATAATGAAATGTTAATTGCAATTCCCACCAGTGAGGAAATCAAAAAAGCTATTTTTTCTTTTGAAGGAAGCAAAGCGCCTGGCCCTGATGGCTTCCCGTTACTTTTCTTCCATTGGTTTTGGGATATTGTCAGGGAGGATGTTGAGAAGGCGGTGAAAGAGTTCTTCCGTTATAGAAACCTGTTGAAGGAGTTAAATGCTACTTTCTTGGTCCTTATTCCCAAAAAGCCTGGTGTGCAGGATTTTGAAGGCTTCAGACCCATTAGTCTCTGTAATTCCTTCTATAAAATTATTTCAAAGGTGCTTACCTCTAGGCTGCTCATTATTTTTCCATCTATTATTGCCCCTCAACAGAATGGATTTGTGCCTAGAAGACAAATTCTTGACTCTATTGCCCATGCTCATGAGAATGTTCATTCCCTCTAGGTTTCCAAATCGGAAGGTTTTCTTCTTAAGCTTGACATTTCGAAGGCTTATGACAGGGTGGATTGGAATTTCCTGTTTAAAATCTTAAAATCCTTTGGTTTTAATGAAAGGGTTTTGCAGCTCATTGAACAACTCATTTCCTCTGCTTCTGTGGTGGTTATAATTAATGGCTCCCCTTCTACCTTCTTCCGGAGTTCTAGAGGGTTAAGACAGGGTGATCCCATTTCTCCTATCCTTTTCACAATTATGGTTGAAGTTTTAGGCATAAACATGAGTAAATTGGTTGCTCAAAGATCTATTATGAGGCTTAAACCTTATCGAACAATTTGATATGCTTTCATCAACAGTTTGTGGATGACACTTTGCTTATGGGATGGTCTGCTGTCTCGGAAGCTAAAGAGATGAAGAAATTGTTGGATACCTATGGTAGAGTGTCTGGTTAGGTCATAAATAAGCAAAAAAGCTCGTTGTTCTTCTTCAACACTCCTTTGCACAGACAGAGAAAGATTGCTGGAATTCTTGGTTGCAAGATTGAGTCCCTTCCTGCTACTTATTTGGGGTTACCCCTTTGTTTAAAACCTCCGGACACCTTCTGGATCTCTCTAGTTGAAAGATTTGAGAAAAAACTCTCAGGCTGGAAAGGTGCTCGCCTAAGCCAGGCTGGAAAACTCCAGCTTCTTAAAGCCTCATTGCAGAATCTCCCCATCTATGCTCTCAGTCTTTTTAAAATCCCTTCCAAATATGCTGAAACCATTGAGAAGATTCAAAATAGATTTATTTGGTCTGGAGTTGAAGAAATAAAAAGAATGCCTCTTGTTGGATGGGATTTGGTTTGCAGATCTAAAAAGGAAGGAGGCTTGGGGCTAAGAAGAATTAGACTTTTGAATAAATCGCTCCTAGCTAAACAGATTTGGAGACTTTTTTCTTCCTCTGGTGAGTGGAGTGATATAATCAAAAGCAAGTATTTGCAGAACAATAATTCCCTTAGAGATTTTATGGATAACCCCAATCTCCCGAAAGGATCAAGTTGCTGGAACTACATGTCTGATGGGATTAAGGTGGTTAATTTGGGATTGAAATGACAGGTGCGTGATGGAAACAAGGTTAGATTTTGGGATGATTGTTGGCTGCGTGATGAACCTTTGTCTCAGGATGGGAATCTCAGTAGATGGGTGGATTTTTGTAAAGACACTTTTGGTCTTTTTGTCAAAGACTATTGGCGAGATGGTAAGTGGATCAATCTCTCCTTGATTAACCCTGTGTTGATCCCTGTTTACTCCTCCTTGAATGTTGTCAGACATTGCTTTAATAAGGAGGATAGACTTATTTGGAGATTTGAGCCGTCTGGATGCTTTTCTGTCTCTTCTACCTTTGCTAGGTTTTCCCAGGCTCTTAACCCTCCCCCCTGTGTTCGCAAGCCTGGACTAAGCATCTCCTTCCTAAGGTTAACATTTTTTTCTGGTTCTTGTTGCAAAACAAAGTTCTTACTATGGATAACCTTAGGAAAAGAGGTTTTATGATCCCTAATAGATGCTACCTCTGAAAAAGTAATGCTGAATCGGCTAATCACCTCTTTATTCATTGCCCTTTTTCCTCCATGGTTTGGGACAAACTTCTAAAATGGTGGCATTTCTCTTGGGCCCCTCCGAAGTCTATTGAAGATTTTTTTGTTCAATGGAAACCTCCCTCTTTCAACCCCTTTATTAAAAAACTTTGGGCCTTCTCGTTCCCCCATTTGGCTTGGGGAATTTGGAAAGAGAGAAACAATCATATTTTCAGGGATAAGGAATCTTCAGAGGAAATTGTGTTTGAGAGAATTCTTAGAATGATCAAGGAAATTTTTTCTATTGTCCCCTTCAGGGATGATAAGATTGATATTGTGGCTTGTTCCCCTTATGATAGCCTGATTGCTAGGGAATGGAGAATTAGTTGGGATATTTTGATTGCCCCTAATTCTACCAAAAATTCCAGGGTTGGAATTTGCTGGTGTTTTCCAATGGAAGGATGGGCTAAAGCCAACTTCGACGGGGCGGCCAAGGGAAACCCAGGAAAGGCTGGGTGTGGTGGGGTCTTAAGGGATTTGGCAGGTAACTTTATGGGTGCTATTGCCTCTCCCTTGGGAATCCAAACCAATCATGTGGCGGAAGCGGCGGGGGCTTATTACATAATCAACTTGGCTGTGGGAATTAAATGCAAAAATCTATGGATTGAAGGTGACTCAAAAAATATTATTGATAGCCTTTGTGGCAGATCACAGCCTGCATGGTCGATAAAAAATTGGATTGATGATTCTAAGGCCTTACTTAGTAACTTCGACAATATAAAAATAACTCATGTCTACCGTGAGGCGAATGTAGTTGCTAATTTTTTTGCCAATGAGGGAGTTACGAGTGACACTTTCCTTACGTGGCATAAGAAGACCGAACTCCACTCCAATGTTCAAGCTCTTTTGGAGTTCGATATGGTGAACGGAAAAAAGGCAGCATCATGTCATAATGAGAAAGGTACGATTCATGAATAGAAATATCCAAAGATATAATGGGGCCGAGTGGATCCAAATGATTAATTATCTTCTTTGGCACGTATTGTGGGTCTTGAGAAACAAAGGAACTTTCTAGAACAAGACTTCTGTCTGTAACAGTATTCACACTAACCTGTCTATTATGGGGGGGAACTAAGGAGGGTGGATCCTACCAACTTTGAATCACACACCAAGAATGCAAAAGCTTGGAGTAAAATCAGAAGGGGTGGATTACTTCCGTTCATTGAGAAACTCCATGGCCTTAAGGAGGAGATTACTGACTTCTTTGAGAAGAATTGGAATGATGGGGAGGTCTCCCTATTTGGGATGAAAGTTCAAATTGATGAAGCCCTGATTGCGGAGGTCACGGGAATTCCGATGGAAGAGCACAAATTCTTCAAAGACAGGAAATTCTCCGACGAAGCTGTTTTGAAATTTCCCAAATCTGAAACGGAGAAACAAAATCTGGTCAAGATGTCAAATAGCTACTACTATGAAGTGGACACTATAAAAGCTCTGTGGAGAAAATTACTAAGGGTTATCATGGAGTACATCACGCTCGACGACCGCTTCACAAGGGTCTATAGTTATCACTTCATGCTGCTTAATCACTTCCGGCATAAGGTGCGTATCTCTATCCCCTTCTTGCTCTATTATCTGAGAAACAACTTTTTTGATCATAGAAGAAGCCCTAAAAGATACCCGATTCTTCACACGGGTCTTTTAAGACTTATTTTTGAGCACTTTCAGAATATGCCCGCACTTCCTAACCCTATTGCCCTGCTGGAGCTTGATGAAGATGATACTGAGCCTAGCTTGTCTGAAACCAAAGCTTCTCCTAACCATGTCCAGAGCCCTTCGCCTCCTTTGCCCCCTCCTTCTGCTTCTGGCCGCCCCCTCAACCTTTTGGAGCTTGCTCTGTTTCGGCCTCTGGCCACACTAACCCTAATGCCAATATGGCTCGCTCTAGCTCCCCGGTTAATAAGCTTGTGCCCTACCCTGATGACTCCCCTGCTGTTTCTGCTAAGACAACTGGGGCTAGCCTTGAGGAACTTCACGCCCCCCAGAATATTCAACAGGGAAACTTGAGCCCCCCGAGAGGTGCGAAGTCGGTGTTCTTTTGGGTCAATCCTGAATGTAACCCCCCTTTTGACTTTGTTGGTAATGCCAAAAGCTACTTCCAAGACCAGCTCAATTCTGCCAAATGGGTTTTTCATGAGATAAGTGAGCTGAAAACAAAAAAAAATTCTCTTCATAGAAAACTGGGGGAAATTGAAGTTAAAGTCGCTGGGCTTATTCACCTCGAAGCGGAGAAGCACAAAAATATGAAGAATATTCCTCAAAAGGATAGCACTATCGAAAATGAACTTGAAAAAACCAAAGGAACCTTGAAAAAGATCGCCGAGCAAAATTGCCAGACATAACTCTATTATCATCAAGGCTATGTCTGAAAGACTGGGGAAAACCCAGAAGAGAGCTCTGATTGTCGACCTTGATCAGGAGAAATACCAGGATGAGGAAGCTGGGATATCTAAACGTACCAGATCTAGCACGTAAAGGAAAGTCCAAACTACCCCTAGTATGGCCCAGATCTTTATGGAGGGGGCTCAGGAAATGGCGGACTTGGACGAGGTTGCGGATGAGCTCCTGAACTCGATGAACTAGTGGTGGTCGGGCCCTACTTCTTCTGTTTGCTGGTTGTTTGCTAGCTTCTTTGAGGCTTTTTGTTGTTGCCTACTGATGCTGGTTTTATTTTCTATGGTAGTTTTTTTGTTTTTTGGACCGCTGTTTTGGTCTTCTCCTGTATTGTTACTTTGTGGTTTCGGGTCCCTGTAAAACTCGTTTATCCCCCTTTTATCAAAAAAAATCAAAGGATATCATTATGGGGTCCATATATAGTAATTACCCTTATGAATATTTCATCATGAATATTCACCTTCTATATACTAGCCATAAGAATATAACATGAACCTTTATAAGAAATCATAACTATTTGTAGTTATAAACATGAGAATATTAGCAACATGATATGCACACTTGAGAATTAGTTGTATCCATGCAATACAAGAAAGTGTTGGGAGAGGAAAAATGTTAAATGAAACTTAAATGTAATATTACAAGAACGTGAGCATGTATTATTATGTAATCATATAAGAATATATAGTAATGATTATAAAGACCTAAATATGTAACTATCATATAAGTGTCTCAAAAGGTAAGCATGATACTTGTGCATAGTTTGGAGATGATATCAATGCATAATAATGTTTCTCCCAACATAGGAAAATGATTGTGGTGTGGCCCTTAGTGATCCAAAACACTCAATGTAAGGGAAATGAAATAAAACCATAATAAAGGGGAATTTTCATGAAGATATGACCATGAATACATAATATATTAAGAGAATGAATGATGCTTCCAAATGGAAAGGATAATTTATTTCATCAAAAATGTAATAAAGAGGCAAGCACAATGCTCCTAAATGGTAATGATTAATTCCCTCAGGCAATATGGTAAAAGGGAAGGTTTAGTGCCCTCAATTTTATAAAGAGAAAGGCTAAATGCTACCAAGTGAAATTAAATGGGTCAAGTGAGCACATGAATGTAATATGAAAGTGTGATTTTCTTTTTTTTTATCAAATAAGAGGCCCCTCATGGGAATGATGATACAATAAGGTTCAAATATGTGTAAAGGGAAAGGCTTGATGCACCCCGTGTGTAAATATATAGTAATAATGACTCAAATGAAAATGGATGGATGCATGATACTCCTCCAATTTATCTCAAATAATATGGAAATGTGATCCCATCGTTAAAGTGTAACGATCAAATAAGATAGCCTAAAATGTCATGATAAAAAAATATGATATAATTGATAATGTAAATCATGTGGAATAGATAGGTATGAAGGTAAAACTATGTAATATGTATGGATTCCATAAAAATATAGCAAAATGAATCCCATAAAGTAAAATGGGTATGAGAAAGGTAAATGAATATTGATCCTTGATGTAGGTATAAGTGAAAACAATATGGTAAGAGAAGTACAAATGGTATGGGAGATGGAATGATACCATTGATGAAACTTGAAATATGTAGCCATAGAGGTCTAGTGTTTAAAGTGGAGAGGGAATGATGTCCTCCAATCTAAGGTTTTATGATAACAAAGGAATTTCAAGGTGGAGTTGTGCATGAAGGAATTTTCTATTTCCATGTTGACTTTGCATGGAATGTGAGTTTTCAAGGTGCAATTATTATTTGGCAAGTACAGGTTTTGCATGTGCAGATTTAGTGACAATTAGCGGTTGTTGTGTTACATGTGATGAAAATTGGAAACTTATTGTTATGCATGTGCAGCGGTTTTGTTTTTTTCCATGTTGCATCTTTAACCTTGACAATCAATTTAGAAATATCTAATGTATGCATTGTGGACAATTATTTTGGATTTCCCAATTGCTTTACACTCCTTCTAGGGTTTTTTACCTAAAAGGAGAAAGAATGGGGTCCAAAATTCTAATGTCTACACTCAAAATTAATGTAAAGGGATGTAATGTACCTAAATATGATGGGTATGTACAAGATCATCATGGAAAAAGTAGACCCTTAAGTGGCAAAAAATTCAAAAAAATCATAGTTAGGCAACTTCATGTAAAATTTTGAATAAGTTATCTATATTATTTCAAAAATATGTAAGAATAGAATCTATAGAAAATTGAACGTAGTTTCTAAACTACGGGGTTTGTTTAAAAAAAAAATCTATTTGGTGAATATTTAAAATTTCAATGCAGTAGTACTTAAATTTCAGGGAAAAAATAAGAAGTAGGTGTCTGTCTAACCACCCTAACCACAATAAAATGATAATATTTTTTTATAAGATTTTAGATATAAGTAGAGGACTCATGTCCCGGTGTGATGCATATTTTTTTGTAATGTTTTCCCAAGTAAATAATTAATTATGAATTTTTTATTACAAATTTTAAAAAATATAAAAACTCGTATGTTTGACCACCTTAACTTGGTTAAAACTTTATGAAATTTGATTTTTCTGTTTTAAATCCTATAGTATGTGAATTATAGAATGTGATGCATGTTTTGGATTCAAAAAATGTGATACTGTTTGAAAGCTATAAATGTTTTTCAATCAGCCTATCAATTAGGACGTTAGTCATAATTTGAATAGAAAATGAATAATTATTACTTATTAAATTTAAAGTAAGGCATAATTTATATTGGTGGAAAGCTAATAATCTCCTTTAAAAACCCTTTACATTTCATCAATTTTAGGTTAAAAAAAGTCATCAGCCACATACCCATCATATTGCCACTTTGTGGCCCATCATGATCTTGCACATACCTTGATGTCTCAAAAAAGAAAAATAAAAAAGAAAGATGAGTTATTGATGCTAAATCTAAGAAATATGAAGTACTAGAAAACACATTGTGATATGCAAACATGTGATAAATGACCTAGAAATGCAAACAAAACTAAACAAAAAGTTGTGACATAGAATGTGTGCACCTGGATGTTGAAAAAGGATAAAATGAAGGTTTGGAATCTTGATGAAACTAATGTAGAAGCCAACTGGGACACTTGTGCCAATCTGGGTGACTTAGTCCCAATCCTGGAAAAATTGCTCAAAGACCCGTTTCGGCCAAATGGGTATCCAAATTTGAAAAAACCTCCAAAAAATAGGTTCAATGGGACTAAGTCACCACTATTGGCAACTTAGTCCACCTAAATTTCTAAAAATTTGAAAGTGGAAATAGAAGCCCTCAGTCTGCACTTTGGTTCCTAATAGGTGTCTGCTTCTAAAACTCTAATTTTTGGGCTTGAAAGTGACTTTTTGTTGATATTTTGGTTTTGAAAGCAAGGAGATGTCTTCAACAAGTTTTCAACCTAATATTCAATGATCTTAAAACCCTCAAAGTTCCTAAATATGCAAACACACAAAGAGAGAAGGAGAAAATATTGATTGTTAGGGCATGCGGATTTGCCTTGGCCAAAACCCTTTTTAGGTAAAAAAACCAAATGAAGAAGGAATGAAATGAAGCATGGAACAATGAAGTTAATACCTTTCCATGATGTTTGATCTTGAATTTATGCATCAAAAGATGAAGAATTTTTGCTTCAATATGTCTTAGAAAGCTATCTTGATGACTTAAAATGATAAAACCCTAGCTTGCTTGACTTGAGAACATGATGACTGATGAATGAATGATAAGAGATGTGAATTAGGTTTTAGAGACTTGATTTTATAGGAAGTTCACCTTATTTACCTGTAAATTGGATCCCTAAGGCCGAAATGAAGAAATAATAAACTTAATTTCTAAAATTTCCCACTCAAACATTGAAAATAGGCCAAATTGGCCCAAGTCACCATGTTGGGTGACTTAGTCCCACCTGGCAGGGACTAATTTTCCTAGATGGATGACTTAGTCCTAGAGGAGCCCTTTTGATAGCTGGAATGTTGGGGAATAAGGAATTTTAGTTCTTATGTTGATTTCACTATGTATTTGATCAGTTCAAGCCTTGGGATACACAATATGGGGCAATAGGGGCCTATTGATGATGATGTAAAGGGTAATTAGGGCTTGGGACACAAAATTCAATGTGAAAGTGTGATTAAATACGCTCTACAATACTAAATTGAGGTCCACAAAGCCTAGAAAGGCACAACATCCAATGTGAATGTGTAGGATACATTACAACACTAGATTCAAGTCAAGTTCAATTTGCAAGCCTTCTAGATTGATGTGATAATGCAATTAAATATATTTTACAACATTGAATTAGGGAAAGATAGGTACATTAAGTCTAAAGAGGCGTAAAATTCTTTTACAACACTTCACAACACCTTTACAAGACATTGATAAATGCATTTTATTTAGCTTGCAAGTGTCCAAGATCTAGTGTGGATGTGCAGAACACCTCACAACACCAAATCAAGGCCTCATTAATGATGCAATATCAAATGCCAAAACCACACAAACTTAGGGTACTTTTGACCCAACTTGTCAAGAGAAGATCAAATTAAACAAGAAACTAAATTGCTTTATCTTTTCATCAAAAATCACATTATTTCACTTGCAAACCACAAGGCATCATCAAGCTAAATCATGACTTCACATCATCCTCAAGCTTCAAAACACCTTATTCATCAATAAAATTGATTGTACCAATCAATAATCAGATTAGAATCACTAAAAATAGTCCATTCTCTTAACATGCACCAATTCACTCATTTTTCCAACTCACTTTACAAGGAAAAAAACAATCCATGATTTTTGCTACAAACTACTTATCAGACCTTTAAGACACAATATTCATCATGTTTTGATTGAAACAATTCAATAATTAAATACAGAACCATCATATCTACCTAATCTGCAATCGATACATCCTCCTTGCATAATAGACTCACATTTCCAAATCACCAAAACTATCAAACTCGATCATCTAAACTTTATCCAAGCATTGATACAACTTCAATACCATTGTGTAAACAATTTCAACACAAACCCAATCACAAATATCACTTTTTTGGCAATTTTTCTATTTTTGAGTAAACAAACCACTATATTCCTTTTAGGTCACCATACCCTTAAATTGAGTGATTACTCTTTTGGTTATTTGTATCAACATAAAATATTCACAGATTTTGAAACCCATTTCCACCAGCTTTAACATGCCCCAAATCAAAATTCCATTGTTTTAGAAATAATTATCAAAAAATCAGTTTGTATGCTGTCAAAGAGCCCAAATTAGCCCTAAATTGCAAAGGAGACACCTTCTAAACATCTCCAAATCACTCACCAACCATAAAAAGTCTTTGTACAAGTGGAAAAACACAAAAATCATCAATCTTCAATGTAGGAATCACCCATCAATACAAATAAACAACAAACCCTTGTTTATATGCTTTTAAAGCACTAACAAGTGAGGTTTTTAGAAATACCATTTACAACCTCCAAATCACCTGCCACTATTTAAAACACCTATAAATAAGTCAACATGAACATAATAATCCTTTCCCACATAAAAAAAAAATGCTATTTCAATCATTCCTAACCTGTAGGCGCCATCTTTCATATGGAAAACTATAATTTTTCCTTGAAACAACAACATAACTTATATTCTTGTTTACCCCTGCACTCACACACACATCTAATATTGAAAGGAAATTAAATATATTCCATTCCACCGACCAACTAACCCTAGATTGGTGGAATGGCCATAAATTTACTTAAAGACTCTCAAAACCATTATATGAAGAACACAAACTGAGACACACAAAAATTGCCTCTAACTCTTTTTCCTAAAAGAATAACCTCACAACTCTTTTAAAATGAAAGTTAACTCCTTCCTAAATCATATTACATGAGTATTTAGCCTTTGATATTCCTAAACTATCTGTACAAAGATAGAAACAATGGAAAGAAACCTACAAATTCAGAAAATAGAAGTTTTTATTCACTACTTGATTCAAGAATACAATAAGTCTGCCTCTTCTAGGCCTTCAAAATGCTTTGTGTGGCTTTTAAAACTAATAAGGCAGCTTCCTTTTCAAATTCCAACTATCTAACTACCTTCTCCATTGAGGTGTCCCTTCACATTCTTGATTTTCTTGCTTTTTTTTTCAATTTAACAACTTTTGACAATATTGCAATATTTGCAAGCTTTGCATTTTTTTCATTACTTTGACCACCTAGGACCTATTAAAGGACTTGAATACATTCAAATTGACCTTTACATTACCTTTTGCATACATTTTACATTTAAAATTCATTTTTTTGCAATTTATCCTTTTGAAGGCATTTTTGAGAGCAAGGTGCTCCTGCACCATACAACCAACCAACAAAACATTTCCAAGTCCCTTGGAAATATTCCTCTACCTACAAAAAAAATTCAAATCTTCCTTGGACTGCTTCCTCTCTCTTTCTCTTCTCTTGTCTTCTGCTTGTCTTTGTCTTGGTTCCATCTTGTCTTCAACTTTGTCTTAATCACTGCCTTCACTTTGTCTTTTCCTTTTACCTTTCTTTTTCTCTACCCATTAGGTTCACAAACTCTTTAAAAGTACATAGGACTTCCCTTTTGCCACTCTCAAAATTTTCCTAACTTTTCCTCAACCAAGGACACATGACTATCCTTGCAAACTTTCCTTGACCTTCTCTAACCAATCTTCTTTCATCTTCTCAACTACTACCATCAGTGGCATATCCTTCAACATGGCTGCAACCTCAAGTGCTTCCTCAGACAACTATACATCTCTCTTCAACCTAAAAAAATAAACTCAATCACCAACTTAGCAAACCATCCATCTTACCCAACGACAGATCCTGGAAGATGACTCACTGTCTTCTTCCTTTGCACCTTCTACCCAGGTTAATCTCCATTGAAGGATGGTGACCATACACCTTTCCTTGTCTGCCAACACACACAACTCAAAAACTTTCCTCTTTATAATTTAGATGGATCAAGCACCTACAGCCAACCAACATTCTCAACCAATTATCAACAACAAATTAACCACTTATAAGAATCAACCAACTCTAATACTAATTGATGCAATATCAAATGCTAAAACCACACAAACTCAGGGTACTTCTGACCCAACTTGTCAGTAGAAGATCAAATTAAACAAGCAACTAAATTGGTTTATCTTTTCAACAAAAATCACATTGTTTCACTTGCAAACCACAAGGCATCATCAAGCTAAATCACTACTTCATATCATCCTCAAGCTTTAAAACACCTTATTCATCAACAAAATTGATTGTACCAATCAATAATTAGATTAGAATCACTAAAAATAGTCCATTCTCTTAACATGCACCAATTCACTCATTTTTCCAACTCACTTTACAAGGCAAAACAATCCATGCTTTTTGCTACAAACCAATTATCAGACCTTCAAGACACAATATTCATCATGCTTTGATTGAAACAATTCCATACTTAAATATAGAACCATCATATATGTGTACTCTACAGTCAAGACATCCTTCTTGCATAATAGACTCACATTTCCAAATCACCAAAACTATCAAACTTTGTCATCTAAACTTTATCCAAGCATTGATACAACTTCAATACCATTGTGTAAACAATTTCAACACAAATCCAATCACAAATATCACTTTTTTGGCAAATTTTATTTTTTGAGTAAACAAACCACTATATTCCTAGTAGGTCAACATACCCTTAAATCGGGTGATTACCCTTTTGGTTCTTTGTGTCAACATAAAATCTTCACAGTTTTTGAGACCCATTTCCACCAGCTTTAACATGCCCCAAATAAAAATTCCATTGTTTTAGAAACAATTATCAAAAAATCAGTCTGTACGTTGTCAAAGAGCTCAAATTAGCCCTAAATTGCAAAGGAGACACCTTCAAAACAACTCCAAATCACTCACCAACCACAAAAAGTCTTTGTACAAGTGGAAAAACACACAAATCATCAATCTTCAATGTAGGAATTACCCATCAATACAAATAAATAGAAAACCCTTGTTTATATGCTTTTAAAGCACTAACAAGTGAGGGTTTTTTAGAAATACCATCTACAACCTCCAAATCACCTGCCACTATTGCAAACACCTGTAAATAAGTCTGCATGAACATAATGATCCTTTTCCAGATCAGAAAAAATGATATTTCAGCCATTCCTAACTTGTAGGCACCATCTTTCATATGGAAAACTCAGAATTTTGCCTTGAAACAACAACATAACTTCTATTCTTGTTTACAGGGGCACTCACACACACATCTAATATTGAAAGGACATTAAATACATTCCATTCCACTGACCAACTAACTCTAAATGGGTGGAATGGTCATAAATTTACTAAAAGACTCTCAAAACCACTGTATGAAGAACACAGACCGAGATACAAAAAAATTGCCTCTAACTCTTTATTCCTAAAAGAATAACCTCACAACTCTTTTAAAATGAAAGTTAATTCCTTCATAAATCAAATCACATGAGTATTTATCCTTTGATATTCCTAAACTATCTGTACAAAGATAGAAATAACGGAAAAAATGTTGCAAATTCATAAACCAAGGGTTTTTATTCACTACTTGATTCAAGAATACAATAAATCTGCCTCTTCTCGGCCTTCACAATGCTTTATGTACCTTTTACAACTAATAAGGAAACTGCCCTTTCAAATTCCAACTGTCTAACTACCTTCTCCACCGAGGTGTCCCTTCACATTCTTGATTTTCTTCATATTTTTTTTCAATTTAGCAACTTTTGACAATATTGCAATATTTGCAAGTTTTGCATTTTTTTCATCACTTTGACCACCTAGGACCTATTAAAGAACTTGAATACATTCAAATTGACCTTTACATGACCTTTTGCATAAATTTTACATTTAAAATTCTTTTTTATTGCAAATTAGCCTTTTCAAGGCCTTTTTGAGAGCAAGGTGCTCCTGTACCAATTAAGTCCAATTTGTCATCAATTATTCCCATATCAAGCAAAGCATACACTTTTTGGTGACACATGCATTGTAAGCTCCTATATTTTGAGCACTTGTGTTTTGGAGTTGTATGTAGTATGTTGTGTTGAAATACCATTATGCTACCGAATTTACTCCAAAATTGTAACACAGACAAATTCAATGCAAGTGTATTGTAACCATTGTTTACAGATAATACATTGTTTTGGCTTTTGGAGTGTATGGTTTTTTCCCGAAAGAGTTTTTCTCACGTATATTTGGTGTTATGTGTTTTATTGTGTCTCTAATTCTATTTATGTTATATGTTCTGTGCATCTTTTTTACTGTAATTGAATTTAAGGGTTTGAAATTGTTGAAATTTGTACATTCTCTCCTCTAATAGATTGGTATTGGAAGCTTTTTCGCATACCTGACTTTCTTTCACAGAGCACATCACTGATCAGTTTCAAATATAACATATCTTAAGAGTTAGGAGCAGTTAAAGTATACATTTTTAATTCCTTCATACTTTTTATTTACAATCATTCTACCCACCAATGGAAAATATTTTGTCCCACTTTAGCTCCAGCAATTTAGCACTCTCCTGAGGGCCTTCTTGAACAACTCCAATCGTACTGTTATCCAAGTATTCAGGAATAAGATATACAGGGAGATCTGATTTAGCAGCAACCACTTATAAGGGCTTTAAAACCACAACATTCCCAATTACAATGACCCCTACAATTTGGTTCTAAAGCCAGATCTATATCACAAAAAACAAACTAGACACAAGCAAATATCCACCACCAATTCTGGGTCAACATGGATGAGCTAAAACAAGATTTACAGAAAGGAAAATTCCACGTAGAGAATATTAAAACTATACCAAGGGGCTTTGCCACCACTGAGGCTAAACCACAATATGCTGCAAGTGGCAGAGAAACCTGTCTCATAAAATTAACCAAAACTAATGACAGACATCCTCAAAATCGAATTCTATCAAGAAAAATTCCAAACTTTTGTCATAAGATCTTTGTTTTATTATGTGTTTGTATTGGCCAATTTTGGTATGAACTCGCCCACAGTTTGGCCAGAAATCTGCTAAACTATCAATCAGCCCAGTTAAAGTATTCATACAGAAACTAGACAACACCAGAAATGCATGACATTAACAACAGTTTGAATTCAATTTTGCTGTTTTCCCAAACTCCAAAACTAACTACTACACCATAAATTGACACACCAAATTAGTTGAATTCTTCCTGTGGTCCTGTAGTCCCAAGGACATGGTAAATAAAAGGCTTGAATTAGGACAAGTAATGAAGAGATTGTGTGAAGAATCAGAGAGTTTCGTTGGTACAGTCCATTTATAACTTTACTGATCTAACAGTGGGGACTTGTGTGAACTTGTTCTCTGACAAGTTAACATTGTTAAAAGCAAATTTACTGAAAAAAGAAAGGTTTCTATATATAAATTTAGTTGTAGAAAGCATAGAAGCTACATGTACTTCCAATGTAATTCTGGCTAGTCATGTACTAAAAAATTATCTAGTTGCGCAAAATTAAATTGCTTTAAAATAGATGAAAATGTTGCAATTAAAAACTTCACTAGTATCTGTTTATTGATTTTAGTGTCTCAAATATCTAATTAGAAGTAATAAAGTCTATCTTTGTGAATACACAGAAACTAAACTCAGAATATAACCTCATCACTGTATGCCTCAACTTGATTCTTTCAAAATGAAGTGCATTCAATATTACTTCTTCATTTTCAAGAACTAAGTCTTTCTTCATCACTGTATGCCTCAACTTGATCATAGGTTGAAGCTGGTTTTTCTTCTGGACTAAGTCTTTCAACCATTGAAACTAAATTTCATTTACGATGTTTTTTATTTGCAAATCCACGAGTGATGAGCAGGGACAACTAATTCTACACCGTAAGCAATTGAATTCCAGAGTTGAAAAAGATCTTATTTTTGTAGACAATACTTGAAGTAGGTAAGTATATTCTTTAATTACACGTGTCTAAGGTTTATTTTAAGAGATTGTATATTTAAATGTATTGATTTGAGTGATTTTAGAAATGTCATTCAAGGATACAACTTAATTTTAAAGTGAACAATGTAATTTTATTATGATTTTTATAATTTAGTGTTCATGTCATTCAAGTTATTAGTAGAGTTGTCATTTGATCTAAAAAATTACATTCATGAATCAATAGGAAGAAAGACAAATGACATTTTTAAAAATTATTAAATAAGAAAAAGTAATTGTAGACTATAAGATTCTTGCTCAAAAAATCTAATTCTATATGTTGATTGACTAAACTAATGAAAGAAATTGAATGCAATGGATGCAAGCACTAATAAAACCATGTTTCAATAGACAAAATCTTGTTACAAATATATGATAGTGAATACATGACAAAGACACTTTAACTACAAATAGTGTAATATTATTGTTGACACCACTCCAATGTTTATGAAGCTTTTTCTTTATGTAAACAAAATGTAGATCAATTTAGTTCTTGTTGATAAATATAGGTAAGATAATTTATTTTGATTTATATTATTTTTTGACATGTATATTTCTTTAGCTAGAGGAAGTATTGAACATGGATAACAAGTTGTTGACATGTTTCCATCATATATAACTTCTTTTTGAAAAAAATTATAACAAGACAACTTTTTTAGTATATTTTACTTTCCGAAGATATTAAAGTTACTTAATACTATAATTTACCAAAATTAAATACATATTCAAAAAATCTAACATAAAAGATTTCCATGTTTCCATTGGTGAATTATTGTGCACCAATAGATTTTGTTGCTAAAAAATTAATTACATATGTTTTATTAGCTATGATTTGTATGCTTGGTAGAGGTGTGAACCAAGAGAAATATATTTTTCCACACAAAAATTACATTTGTCAAACTATATTGACCTACTTGATACCTCTTAATTTGTCTATGAAAATAATGACAAATTCATCTAAGACTTGAATGTATCTTCTTCTCCAATACCCTTTGGCAATCAAGATTCCAAACACTCCCCAAAATCCAGTAGCAAAACTTGTCATCCACTCAACATACCAATGCTATGGGATTTCTCCTCCCTCCTCAACCTCTTCTTCTTGAGTAGGTTTCATATCAATTGCTTCACATTTACATGTTTTATTATCAAGTGGAAATCCACAAAGGTTGGGATTCCCAGAGAACCATATAGGATTGAATGTTGAAAATTGACCCCCTATTGGGATTCTTCCACAAAGCATGTTGTTAGATACAATGAAAGTACTCATAAATGAGAGGCTTAGTAATTCACTTGGAATATCACCTTTCAATTTACTATTTGAAAGGTCTAGTGACTCTAATTGTTCTAACATTGCAAAAGTAATTGGAATGTTTTTGATAGATGGGGAAAAAGTAATTGGAATGTTTCCAATAAGACTATTTCCTAATAAGTTCAATGTGTGTAGACCTTTAAGCCTTCCAATTGCTAGAGGAATTTCATTTGATAGATGATTTCCAGAGAGATCAATGTAGGTAATAAGTAACAAAACAAAATTGATATACTCCAGCTCCATTCCTTTGGTTCTCACTTGGATCTCCTATTTGTAATAATAGGAATCTTGATGATTGTTATTTGAATTTTTTACTTGTGCATTCACCATAGAGGTCAAATTTTCCAATTGTTGCAGAACAACTCCAGATAAATTATTATGTGAAATATCTAATACATGGAGGCTAGAAAGATTGATTATTTGATTTGGAATGTACCCATGAAGATTATTTGACCTCAAAACAAGTATCATCAACTTAGGGAAGTTTGTTATCCAAATTAGTATACTTCCCACTAATAAATTCCCCCCACATCTAAAATTTGTAAGTTGGAGGAATTCTTAAGACTTGATGGCAACTTTCCCTTTAGCATGTTTCCATTGAGTTGTAGAGTCTTGAGTGATCTTAGCATTCCTATCTGAGTTGGAATGTCTCCTACCAAATTACTCTTTCCCAAGTTGAATCTTGTCAAAGAAGAACAATTAGTTAGGCTTGACGGTATTTTACCAAACAATCTATTTTTTCAGAGATCTAACAATTGTAGATTTTGTAGAAAACCAATGGAAGAAGGAATACCACCACTTAAATCATTTGCTAAATTTTTTTTTGTGACACATCCAATATTTTCATAGTTGGTGAAGGTGTTGTAGGAATTGGAAGGAAACCACTCAACATATTCTTGTGCAAGTCTAAACTAAAAAAGGAACCAATATCTAATGTGACCTTGCAAGTTATTGTATGACAAATTTAGATTCACTAAATGGGTTAAATCTCCTAACCAAGGTAGAATATTTCCAAAGATATTATTTTGGGAGAGATCCAAATCTTCTAATTTATATTGTGTTGAAAGGAACAGAGGTAAGATACCTTCAATGTGACAAGAAGGCAAGCTCAACCTTACCAAAGAAAATGGAGGTATCCATTTTGGGTCAACCTGGATAGTCAATTTATTAGAAGAGAGGTCAAGTAGATAAAGGTTACTAGTACTTTTGAAAGCATTAAGATCAAATTAGCCTTCTAGGTCATTGGAAGAGAAATCCATCTCTTTCACATGAGGGAGAAGTCGAATAGAAGCAGGAACACCATTTAGTTGATTGTGATCAAGATGAAGTGTTCCCAAGGATGAGATGTTACCCAATGAGATGGGTATTTCATCACTGAGTTTATTCAAGGAGAGATCTAGATAAATCAAAGATGAGAGTTGACCAATTGACATAGGTATAATATCTCTAAGTTTATTGTTGGAGAGATCGAGACAAGTCAAATATGAAAGTTGGCCAAGTGAGGGTGGAATCCTACTCAAGTAGTTGTTGTAAAGATATAATTTTTGAAGACTAGAGATGTTTCCAATAGAAGAATGAATTTCTCCACTCAACAAGTTGTAGTAAAGATACAATTCTTGAAGACTAGAGATGTTACCTACGAAATTAGGAATAGGGCCTTCAATTATTTTTATAATTTCCAAATTAAGCTGGATGAGGGAGGAAATATTTCCAATACATGATGGAATGCTCCCTAATATATTGGTCCTTGATAGGTCAAGCATGGCCAGTTTTGGCCATTCACTACATAATATATGACCTATATCTCCACTTAATGATGGGTTACTAGATAATCTTAGCTCTTGCGAATGAGGCATATTTCCCAACCATGAAGGCACTATGGAACTAAGTTCATTTATCTCTAAAACAAGATGGGAGAGGAAGGTGAGGTTTTGGATAGCATTGGGAATCTTCCCCGATAGCTGGCACATGAAAAGACTAAGGTGGTGGAGGTTATGGATATGAGAAAGGTTTTACTCCAATTCCAAACTTGTCATGTTCACCACTACACCATTAAGAGACAAATATTTTAACTCACGTAGCTTCTTTGTCCACCTTAAAGTATAGCTATACAATTCCCCACAAAATGTGCAAATCCCTCCACCATACTTTACAGCTTTAGAAACATCTAAAAAAGTTAGTTGAGAGAGATTACTCAGCTGCCATGAAATTATACCTTGGAATGAGTTCCTGGCCAAGTTGAGGTAATTCAAGGTGTGTAGGGAGCCAACATCCCTAGGAATCTCACCTTCAAATGTATTCCAACTAAGATCTAGATACCTCAATTTTTTAACACTGAAAATTTCTGGAAATATTAAACAATTCAATATTAATATTTAAAAATAAACTATAATTTAAAAAATAAAATTATTATTTAATTTTTAATGTAAAATTAGTATTAATTATTTAGCCAATAAAAAATATTTAAATAATCAACAAACACAAAATATTATTGTTATTATAAATATATACATAAAATTTTACAAATAGAAAATGGATTAGTTTAGGAATACCTCTAGGTAGAATGCCAGATTCCTGCTCAAGTCCAAATATTCCCTAAATTTTAATTGGAACAAAACTGGAACAAGTGCTTTGTAAAAAAAATTATTGGAGAAGCTGAGTTGGATGATGTGGGAGGAAAATTGACTGCATTCAACACCACGCCACTCGCAACAATTAAACCCCTTCCATGACTTGTAATGCTTGGCTCCATCTAAAAAATACTCATTATTGAAAGAAAGGAGGACATCTCTCTCATGTGGGAAGCATGAAGGATAGCAGGTGGCACTCACATACCAACATATTATTACAATAAACAAGCATAGCCTAGCAGATGAACAGATTGTGATGTCCATTGTGGTATATCTGGTATTATATGTTGAATTTTGTGCACTTTGTCTACCCTAGATAGAGAACTTAGAATTCCTATATTGTTTTTAGGGGAGTGGCTCTGTGTAAGGGCCAACACACAAAGTGGTGTCAGGGTAACTTACAAAGAGTTAGTAAGTCAGTGATAACTAAACAACACAGTAGTTAGATTAAAAATCCTTAATAAGATGATTATGCCTCGCTTAAGGACTCTTGAGCTAGTTTAGTCTTGAGTATAAGATGAGAAGGCCTGGAATGGAAAATCGATATCTTGTTACCTTAAAAGATATTTGATTCTGCAATAGTTTGCAAACGGAGCCGAGTTTCGTAAGAGGTTACCAGGGTAACCCAAGTTGGGGGTCGGAACCTAGGAAGAAACACCAGGGTAACCTTTGCAACATTGTGATGACACTCCAGCTAAAATAACAATTAACCTTGTGTATTTAGCATATTCGATTGTCTACAATCTGGAAGCAATGTAACCATTTGTTAGTTGTGTACATGTGTCTAGGGTTAATAGGTTATGTCTAGGTAAACACACTACTATCTCCTAGCATGGGGGGTGGACCTACAGGTACCACTTGGTTGGGTGGAACATGCACCTTACTCTGTTGGGTCCCCAGTTTATGATCATGGCAACGAGAGCTTCATGGATGGAGAGCTCATACTTGGATACATATGTATACTTCTTTATTACATAATGGAAATCTTGTATTGTAACATCCCTCAATTGATTATGAGGTGAACATTGTAAAATGTAATTGTAACTATTATTTGATCTACCTCATCAGATGAATGAGTATTGTAATATATTTTCTAATGCAATTTAAGAATCATATTTGTACTTTATACTATCTTGAACTTAATTTAAATGTTATGCAATGATTACTTTAAAGTTTATGTTAATTAAATATGTGCAATGCTAAATACTACAGTCGTCTATGGAAACTCAAGTAGTGTAACGTCGTGTAACTTAGTGAATGTATCCAACTAATTAAGTTAAAATTAATACTTTAAAAAAAAATTATTTCACTTTTATACACAATTGCAACATTCCTTAGGTTATAAGACGGGGCATTACAAAGGGGATATATGGTTCTATTTTCCCTTTTCCTGATCTTATGAAGGAAATCTCATATGTAAGCCATAGTGCTTATGAAGTTTTCAAATTTGATGAATAGATTGGGTGTGATACTACACCTCATTATGGTGCAGAATATTAGAGTTTTTCTTTTTCATTACAATTTGATGAATCTGTGATGGGAAAGGATGACTTTGGCAGTGTTATCTCAAGTATTATGGGAAATACTGATTGTGGTGAGGTTGGATAACTATAATTGCACATAATTCATGAGGACCCACCGCTGGTGAAATAGGCTAAGGTGTTTGATAGAGGTAAGAACCACCCCTAAGTTTTGGGGGCCATGGGCCTCCAATTTGAGGATCAAATCCAATGGTTCGTATGAGGCTTCTGAAATGAATTATAGTGTATTCTTTATAAATTGTGTATAGGGTTTGGTTTTTCCTTGTTGTGTATGCTTCCCTTGTCAAGGTAAGCCCCTCTTTTTTCCTTCTCCCCTAGTCTGCTTCACCAAAGATTATGTTTCTTGCCATACCCATGAGGGGTATGCATCCTCAAGCATGACCTGTTGATGGAACTTATTAAATTCTAAGGAATTCTATCTCAATTTCCATGAATTTGGTCTTCATTATAAACCCTTGTCCCCAAGGTGAGTAGGGATTTATTCAAAAAAGCATGTAAATGTTATTATTTTAGGTTGACCTGCTTGGGTGGTCATCAACCCCTTAAGTCATCTCTCAAGCCATCTGACATGTTAGTCTACTAGCCCCATTAGCCCGAAGAACTGGTCATTATTTTCCCACCATATCAAGTCTTTTCCTAAAGTCGGGTTTTAAATTTAACCCAGTAACTTAAACCTTAAGTCATTAACCCCAATGGTCATGTCATCATTGGCTAGACCAAGTCCCCTCCATTAAATGCTAATGTTACGTGATGTGCATGTTTCAAGAAATTTGAAGATCGAGGAGAAGATCTGGACCATACCCCACCAGCCTACAGGAGTTAAGTGACAATAAGATGAATGTAGCAAGGTTGGAAAGAAGCTGACATGTGTTCATGCAATGTGCAGGACCCACTCCCCACTACCACTCCCATGCCCCGACAACTTCAATGAGCGGTTGAGATCAATCTGGTGGAATGATCTTCACTATTCCCCACTAACTCGCCGGATTAAAATGAAAGTTGGTTATGAATAGCGAGATCAAGGAGATCTTGACACCTATCTCAACCTACTCAAACCATGGAGCCCACACACTGTGAAGGCATCATTTGACATGGAAGAACTCCATTGGCTATGAAAATTATGGCAGAGCACTACTAGAAATCAAAGGTGGTCAAACAAAGGCTAGCTATCAAATCATCCATCAAGGCAAAAGATAGATGGATAGCAATGTTCAAAGTTGGAAAATAACACATGATGGTTGTTTTTACTCTTTGCAACCAGCTCGCATTAATGGCTAACATCTTGTAGAGTGATTGAGTTTATCTCAATTTTTGTGGAGACACAAATGTTGGTAATCATGAAGAATACTCTATGGATTTCCATTCAAATAGGGAATTAAACAGTGATAGTACATCTACCAACAAGCTGCCTAGGTTATGCATGCATGTTAGACATTGATTGTGAACGTCATCACTCCACACAATAAATATAGAAGGAATAGCTACTATTCATGTCATTTACACTTAGCAATTAGAAATGTGATTGATTAAGGAAAGGTAATGTGAGAAATTATTAGAGAAGAAAAATGAGAAAACCAATAAGGAAGTCTACTTGCTTGAGTTCCCAGAGGTTTGGTTTTGATGCACTAGAAGTTGTTCCAGCCATGGAGGCCAATATTTCAGCTGAAAATCCCAGACTTGCACCAAGTAGGTGTAGTCGAAGGCTACAATTCAAGGGTGATATTGCAGGAAAAGTGGATGAAAAAGAAAAGAGCCCATTGTGGTCTCCCACAGGAGCACAAAGGAAGATCATGTATGGGTGTGGCTCCATTAGACACCAACATTTACCTATTGACATTACAATTAGCTCCTCTAAAACTGAGACCGACTCTGAATACTATGAATATTTAGCTCTTTTGAATGATGGTTTTCCCTCTGATGAGGAAGTGATATCTATTGTGTCATTGGCAGTGAAAATCCCTAGTGGGCGGACTGGAATCAGGTTGGGGAAAAAAAAGAAAGAGGAGGAAGTTGAGGTTTCCTCTCCTCCTCTAGTAACAAAAAGGAGTTGTCATGTGTATCACGAGCATGGCATTGGTAAAGGTGGGGTGATAGGTAAATAAGAAATTTTTGTGTGTGGGGTCTAAATTTTTGTGTTGATGCAATTTGTTGCGGTGGTCCTATTTTTGCGTGTGTGGCACATTTTGGTATTTGACATCGGTTGTACACCCTCATGTCATTTTGGATACTTGGTTCATTGTAGCGTGGATGGAAACAAAGGGAATTTTCATAGCACTTTGCATTTCCCTTCTCTAGCAAAAATTACATTTTGGTTTTCCCTAGTTGCATCATGTTTTGTAGATTCAACATGTGGGGATCTTGAAATGCAAGTAAAATGCAGTTGAGATTTTGATGAAGTGAAAATCTGTAATGAAACTACATTTGAGCCCAAATCTTGTCGCTCCCTTATCATATAAAAGAAGAAGCAAGATTTCATACCAAATAAAACTCTGACTATGTGTGATCTATAGAGTTGTCACAAAGAAGCAAGATTTTGTCCCAAAATAAAACTCTAATGGCATGTTGAGCTCCCCTCTCAACTAGGATGTGTCCCTTTTGCTGGTAGACACGTTGCTTGAAGATGAATTGGTGATGAACATGACTAAAGCATCATCATGGGAGGCAAGCAAAAACAAATGAAAAAAGCATCAGTGGAAAATGAACAGTTGTAGACGTTTCAATCATCTCCAAGTTTATTTACATTATTGATTGAACATTTTAGCTCTGTCTTGTTCAAATTGGATATGCCTTTGCCATAAATTAAAAGTTCAATAAAATATTTTACATATATTAATAGCCATTTACTTGTATATCTAATAGTTAGAATTTGCATATTTAATAAGAGTAGTGTAAGTTTATTGGTACTAGCACATGGTTACTTGGGCATTTGTGCATAGGTATTGGTCATAACATTTAAATTAGAGGAATATGTGTTGGATTAGTTATGCAATCTTTTTTGTTGGATGTAGCACACGATTATTATAGTGTCTTTGAATAGGTACCAAGTGTCACTTCTAAATGACCACTTTTTGACCTTTGTGCACATAACAAATCCTCCGACATTTTTTGTAACTATCTAGAAGCTAAAACAATAGCTCTAAGCTCTTAAGTCACATATGAAGAAACCCAAAAAAATTGTTGAAATTTGATGTACTATCTAGGAGCTTAGGGTGCTTGAAGTTAGAATAGACAGCTACTAGGTCCTTTCCCCAAATTATGTTTATTTTATTTCATGAGAATAATGAGATGTTTTTCCATTATTTGTTTTTATATTGAATACGATAAGTCAAAGTCAAGTTTTATTTATTTATTTATTTTAATATAATTTGTCATATCATGAATAGATTATTTATTGCATCAAATATCTACAATTTGGTGTTACTACCCACTAAATGCATGGGTTAGATTATTTGAGGTTTCAAATCACCAAGAATATTAATAATTGTGACAAATCAAGATAGATGAAACACTATCTAGAGATAAAAATTTAATCAATGTGATTATAATGTTTTTTAAAATGAATCTTCTCAACATGATTTTTTTAAAACATAGGAAAATTATTGTGTAGAATAAGGGGCATGTTACGCCAAACATTCATAAAAGAAATAATATTGATTGACATATATTCATTAAATATATATATATATACATATATATATACACGTCGCTTTATCCATTCGATGTTCTTGTGCATATGGGTAATTTTTTCCCATATGGGCATGAGTAGATACGTGTATCTACGTATACTTATGTGTGTGATTACTCATGTATATGAGTTCATCATGAACATGCGTATTTATATGTATATACATTCTATGTATATATATCTCATCGATTGTACTTATAAGGAAGTACTTAAAAACACAAAGAAACTCAAACACTTATTTAAAGCATGATTGTGTGAAAGCTCATATTAGATTCTCCTAAAGGTTTCTAGACCAAAATCCTTCTCCTAAGTGATACTTCCCCTCCCTTCCAAAGGCATGAACCTACACCTGCATCCAACTTGTCACATTTACAAAGGTAGTCAATTGATCACAAAACAATCACTTGTAATATATATTTGTAGACATGTAAAATTGACCTAAAACTTATCACACAACTTAAATGACATTTTTGCATCATTGACATCATCATTATCGAATAGCACTACATTTCACATCAAAACCATTAAAAACCCTAATTTCCCCTATTAATTGAATAATTATACATGATTTAATTAATTCACTTTTTCACCATTTTTGACAAATTAAATAAATTTCATTTATTTAATAGTCCTAATCTAACTTTATTCCTCCTAATTAATTAAATAATTTCAATTATTTAATTATGTCACTAATTCACTTTATTCCCCTAAGTCAATTAAATTATTAAAATATAATAATTTAACTATGTTGACCACTTTCCCCCAAATTTGAATAATTTGAATAAACTATTCAAAACATCATCAAAAATCAAATCAAACCAATGTAACTTTGTTTGTAAAAGTGAAACTTCATTTGCACATTTAACTCTAAAAATAATTAATTAATTATCCTCACCCACTTTCCTGATCAAGTAAATTATGAACCACCAATTGCTTAATCTATTTCCTGACTGATCAATCTATTTCTTGACTGGTCATTCTATTTTTTAACTAATCAATCTATATTCCTAATAAATCAATCTATTCCTTAATCACACCAATTATGCAATCAATATGCACTAATTATTCCCGTCTAAATCCTCTCAACATCATTTGACTGTCAATCAAGATATTCTACTACATGATCCAGATTGTTCATTTGAAATCCCGAATTTTATATAACAAACCTCTTTCCTCACAAAAATGATTAGAGAATCAATATACTTTATGCAACAAAGTGATTCCAAGATCTTAATCGACATTGACAAATCTTCAACACATCTTCAATCAACAACACACACGTTTTCCAAAGCTCTCGCATGCATAATAGAGGCTTGGAATTGATATGAACAACCCAACATCTTTGTGAAAACACTTCAACATGGAATGGTAACACTAATTTGTTTTATATTTTATTGTCATTGTTTCATTTCAATTACGTTCTTGATTTCCTTAATATTTGTAGCTTCATTTCATTAGTAATGGGCATAGATTTTGATCATTGTTTTGGATTAGATTAGGTTCAATTAATTTCAATCATCTTATTTAACACTATGTTGTTAGAATGTTAGTATCAAAGTAAAACAATAAACACACACAAATGAAACATTAAACTGAAGAAATTGAAATGAAATTAAATAAACAAGACTTCTTCAGAGCCATTCCATCTTCCTCTATCTGCAGGGATTTGTTTGAAGCTGCTACTCTCAGATTGTGTAAGCTTGGCTTCTCCAAATGGCAATCTGCAAAATGAGTATGCAAAGTGATAGAGCTTCTCTATGCTATATGCTGGTGGAGGGAAGATACTGATACGGATATGCACAAGGGCTGTGATTTGTGGATATCATGATATGAAGTGGATATGCCATGATATGCTATGATTCTATGCTATGAATGCTAAAGACTATGCTATGGATGATTGAATGCTAAAAGACTTATGCTATTGCAATTTGGCTATAGTTATTCTATCGAAAGCTTCTCTATGATTGCAAAGACCCGGCAGTCCTTTTTATAGCTTTTTGCAGGGAAAATCCTGGCTGGCAAAGATCAACGGCTGTGAGGTTGTCTGGTAAGTTTGAATGGTGAGAGATGGAGATGTTGAGAGGAAGATGGAAAATGTTGGGAGGTTGGAGAGAAGAATGGATGCTTGTCTTCAACCCACGGGAACAAGCTTGCATAGGAATAGAGAAATTTAATTTTTCTGTTTTGGTAGTTTGTTTCACGGTTGTTGAAGATAATTCCCAAATTTATTAAATAAATAAATTTATTTAATTTCATTTATGTGAATTTGATTTTTGATTTTTAGAACTATAGAATATTTAATTAAATATTTTGGAATATTTAATTGTGATGTGACTTTAGAAGAAATATGGAATATTTGGAATCAAATTAGAGGAGTTAATTAAATATTTGGAATATTTAATTGTGAATGGTATTTTGAATGAATGTTGAGAATTTCTAGAAGAAAAGAATATATGATCTAAATTTGAATAAAATATTTAAGTCAAGATTATATGATAATTAATATAAATAAATTGTAATGTTTATTTAATTAATTAAGAAATAGATAAGAAAAGTGATTAAATAAACTTATTTATTTAATCGAGATGAAATAATGAATAATGTAGATTGAATTCAAAGATTTAATTAAATATTAAAAATATTTAATTAATTACTAGACTATTGTGATGTGACCATTTTCAAGTGTATACATTTTTCCCCTCTTTGAAGTGATGTGTTTTACACATTGCTTCAAAGAATTTTGAAATTTTCCCCAAATGTTGACTGTCGCATGTTGATAGGTATATGCCCCCTCAAACGATGAATTGATAAGATTTTGATTTTTGTGAAATGTTTGAATTTTTTAAGATTTTTTTTGGAATTTTTTATGAAATTTTTTATTTTTATGATTTTGAAGATGTCGATTCATCGTTTGAAAATAAGGATATGAATAAATTGACCCAGAGAGATGTGAAATGAAAAATGGATGACAAAATTGCCCCTGCTACGATAAAATGTGATAAAAATGCATGACTTTGTATTGATTTTTTTTTATTGATTCAGCATTTGTGATGATTGATTGATGATAACTGATAGGATTGATAATGTTACCTTGTGATGCATGAGTCTAATGAATAGGATATATTTCCTGTCATGATGATGTGTTTTGGTAAATTTGTTCCCAAGGTTGTTGGCAAACAAATAGTAATCTGATAAATTTTCGTTCAAGGTTGTTGAAAGACAAACTGTTGTTGATAAGTTTGCTTCTAAGGTTGTTATAAACAAACATGATTTGATATATTTGTCTTCAAAGTTGTTGAAAACAAATAACATTTGATACGTTTGCTTTTAAGGTTGTTAAAAACAAACATGATTTGATATATTTGTCTTCAAAGTTAATGTTCAAAAAGAAAATAATAGTTGATACATTTGCTTTTAAGGTTGTTAAAAACAAACACGATGTTGATAAATTTGCTTTCATGAAAATGAAAAACAAATAGTTTGATAAGTTTGCTTCTAAAGTTGTTAAAAAAAAATAGGATTTTGATAAATTTGCTTTCATGATGATGAAAAACAAATAGTGATTGATTTGATTTGATAAGTTTTGATTGATAAGTTTGCTTCCAAAGTTGTTGAAAATAAACAGTAGATTTGATAAATTTGCTTTCAAGGTTGTTGAAAGACAAATAGTCGAATGATGTATTCTGATTGGATTGATTTGATTGATTTGATGATCCATTTTGATTTGAATAATGGTATGATCTTCTGTTGTTATTGAAGATTTGATCTTCTGATGTAGGAGCAAGTGGTGTGAGACCAACAACATCTGGGGGTAGCACCTCATAATGTTTTCATGTGATTAGCTTTGATTTTTTTATTGAGACATTGTATACTTTGCCAGCTTTTGGGATAATCTATAAATGCAAAATGCAAATTCTAACATGAATGTAATCTATACTAACCATGCAGGTTAGCCATACAGTATTTCCATTCTGAGAGCTTATTTGTGCTTTTTATGTCATCATAGAGCATTGAAATGTTGAAAGTTAATACAAGCATCAAAGGGTATGTTAGCACCGGTGATGACCTAAGTATTGCTTTCATGATTTTTGATATAGCAAGATAATACAAGCATCTAGGTATAATTGAACTGAGATGACCTGAGTATTTCTTGCATAAATAGAGATAGAGGAGCCCATTTTGATCACAAGTAGCACCTGTTTTCTAGGTTTTCACCACTTATTTTTTTTTTTATTGCACTTTTTTAGGTCTTTTTTTTTGGATTTTTTTAGGACTTTTTCTGATTCAGACATAGAATTTCTTCAAATGAATGCTATTGATCGGCTCTTCAAATAGGTCCCCTTTTGACGTAGATAATTGATATGCACCAAAATCGTATACTGCAATGACGACAAATGGACCAAGCCAGTTAGGTTCAAATTTCCCTTTCTTTTCTCTATCTTGCTGATTACGTGGATTTTCTCTCAAGACTAAGTCACCTACTTGAAATGTCCATGGTTTAACTCTGTGATTATAACTATGAGACATAATCTATTGATAACCCTTCAAATGGTCAACTGCATGTTGACGTCTTTCATCTAACAATTCTAATTCTTGGAGGTGAGATACTCTATAATCTTCATCATTTATCAATCCCTTGAGTGAGACCCTAAGAGAAGGTATTTCAACCTCTAGTGGTAAGATTGATTTTGCTCCATAGACCAAGGCATATGGTGTAGCTCCTGTTGGTGTGCGAATGCTGGTTCTATATGCCCACAAAGTTGGATTTAATTGGACATGCCAATCATGACTAGCGTCATTTACTGTCTTCTTTAAGATTTTCAAGATTGTTTTGTTGGAAGCTTCTACTTGACCATTACACTGTGGATAATAAGGTGTAGAAAATCTGTGTTGGATATGAAATCTTTCACAAAGTTCATCCACATCCTGATTCTTAAAAGGCCTCCCATTATCAGTAACGATAGAATTTGGAATTCCATATCAACAAATGATGTAATTCAAGATGAATGAAGAGATTTGTTTACCAGTCACAGTCGTCAAAGGAACATCTTCAATCCATTTTGTAAAATACTCTGTAGCTGTGATAATAAATTTATGCCCATTTGATGATGAAGAATGAATTTTTCCAACAAGATCTAGTCCCCACTGAGAAAAAGGCCATGTCAGAATGAAAGGTTGCAATTCCTGTGTAGGTGCATGAATAAGATTGCCATGGATCTGGCATTTAGAACACTTCTTGACAAAAGTAAAAGAATCTTTCTCCATGGTAGGCCAGTAATATCCCATTCTGACAAGTTTCTTGGCTAAAGTCAAACCACTTGAATAAGTCCCACAAATACCCCCATGAACCTCCTGTAAGGCTTTTTCAGATTCGTCACATTCAAGACATCTAAGGAGTGTACCATCAAGACCACATCGGTAAAGGATGTCGGCGATCAAGGTATAACGGGATGATTGGCATATGAAATTCCTTTTTTGATTTCAGGATAAATCTGGAGGTAAAATGTTATCTTTCAGGTAAGTATAAGTCTTGCCATATAAATGGGAATCAGAACCAGTTAAATGATATATGACTTGGGTCTCAGGATTATCATAGGTGGGAGAAAACAATAGTTCCACCAAGAATTCGTATTGTTTTTTATCTTCTGACAATTGTAACAAAGAAGCAATTGTAGCCATTGCATATGCAGCTTTATTATCGATCCTTGAGATTTGTGAAAACTTGATTGACACAAAATACTTTTTGAAATCATCCACCATGTTCATGTAAGGTAGCAACTTATCATCTTTAGTCTGATAATCATCATTAATTTGATTAATGACAAGTTGTGAATCACCATAGACCTGTAGCTCTGTAATCTGCCATTTCAAAGCTATCTTTATCCCTATAAGCAATGCCTCATATTCAGCTATATTATTTGTGCAAGGAAACATCAATCGATAAGATTTTGGTATGTTATCTCCTTCAGGTGTGACAAAGAGAATTCCTACCCCCGAGCCTTGTTGCGTATAGGATCCATCAAAGTACAATGTCCATGAGTTCTTAATCATTGTTGTGAGGACGTCTACGTCAGAAAACTCGATGTGCATTGGATTTCCTTCTTGTAAAGGTGCTTCAGCCAACTGATCTACAATGACCTTCCCTTTAATAGCTTTTCGATCTGCATAGTGAATGTCAAACTCACTTAAGATCATTACCCATTTTGCAAGTCTCCCTATTAAAGTAGCTTTGCTTAATAGGTATTTTAGTGGATCAATCTTGGTTATCAGCTTAACTGTATGAGCCAACATATAGTGTCGCAACTTTTGAGAAGCAAACACCACTGCGAGGCAAGCTTTTTCAATAAAAGTGTAATTTAACTCATGACTTGTTAAAGTTCTGCTGATATAGTATATGGCCCTTTCTTTACCTGTAGAATCCTCTTGTGCAAGTAATACTCCCAAGGACACTTCTGTGGCTGAAATATAGAGTATGAGTGGCTTTCCTAGAATGGGTGGAATTAAAACTAGTGGGTTCATAAGGTATTGCTTGATCTGATTGAATGCTGCTTCACATTTGTCTTCCCATTTGAATGGGACATTCTTATGCAATAAATGTGTAAATGGTAAGCTTTTGTCTGCTAGTTGAGCTATAAACCTTCTGATGGACTGTAGTCGTCCTTGCAATGATCGAAACGACTAATATTTTGTGGTGGCGGCATGTCCATTATAGCTTGTACATTTTCTGGATCAACCTCTATGCCCTTTTTTGAAACAATGTATCCTAGGAGTTTTCCAGATGTAACGCCGAAGACACATTTCTTTGGATTGAGTCAAACATTGAACTTCTCCATTCTAGTAAAGATTTTTGACAAGATTTCTAGATGTTCTTCTCGTGTGTGAGATTTGGCAAGTAAATCATCAACGTAATCTTCCATGAATATATGCATCATATGATGAAAAATGGTTGTCATTTCTCTTTGATAAGTAGCTCCAACATTCTTTAACCCAAATGGCATTACATTCCAGCAATAAGTACTCCAAGGGCATGTGAACATTGTTTTATCTTGATCCTCTGGTGCAATTTTTATCTGGATGTATCCTGAAAATCCATCCATTAATGAATACATTGCATGGCCAGCAATTAAATCAACAATCATATCTATGTTTGGCAAAGGAAAGCCATCTTTGGGACAAGCTTTGTTTAAATCTCTAAAATTTGTACAAACTCTAATCCTTCCATCTGGCTTTGAAACAGGTACAATATTGGAAATCCATTCAGCATAATCAATAGTTCGAATGAATCCAGCATCTAAAAGCTTTTTTAATTCCTCTTTAACCAATAATGCAACATGTGGATGCATTTTTCTGAGTTTTTGCTTTACAGGTTTTGCCCCTGCATTTATAGATAAATGATGCATTATTAGATTAGGATCTAACCTTGGCATATCAGCATATGACCAAGCAAAATTGATTTGATTCTCCTTCAAGAACTCCATAAATTTCAGGACTTCATCAACTGTTAATGACATTGCAATTTGCAAGATTTTTGGCTGCTCTGTTGTACTTATATTGATTGATTCTGTTGGTTCTATCAAAATAGAAGATATTTCATGATAATGCTTGGGAAGAGTGTCAAGTTTCTCATCCTTCAGTGCCTCAAAAAGGTTTTCAATATTGGATTCGCTCTTTATTTTTCTCTTGTTGTGATCTATCACTGCCATTTTTCGGTTTTCACCAATAGATCCATCTTTTATTTCATTTATTTTGTAGCTAAGAAACTTGACACCCTCCTTATCAAAATCATGAGTATGAAATTCTTGGATAAAACAATTGTTTTCCTCATTAGAAGAACAAAGGAAATTTATAATGTCCTCATCATCATGAAATGTAGGGATATGGATAGGTGCATCATTGTCCCAATCAATAAGTTACGGATAAACTAAAGGCATGGGATCATTAGGTTGGGTAAGGTCTTGAATTGTCCAAGTCATGATGTGGCTATCATCTTCATGGTAGACAAGGTCTATGATGGTATTCTCCTAGGTATGTGCAGGATCATGGTGCGCCAAAAAGTGGCAATATTATGGGGGTATGTGGCTGATGACTTTTTTTTCACCCAAAATTAATGAAACGAAAAGGGTTTTAGAGGAGATTCTCAGCTTTCCAAAAATATAACTTTCTGATCGATAGGCTGATTGAAAAACATCTATAACTTTCAACGGTATCTATTTTTTGAATCCAAAACATGCACATTCTATGCTTCACATACTATAGGATTAAAAAAGAAAAATTAAATTTCATGAAGTTTTGACCAAGTTAAGGTGGTCGAGATTTTTTATATTTTCTAAAAGTTGTAATAAAAATTCATAATTAATTATTTACTTGGAAAAAATTACAAAAAATATGCATCACATCCGACATGAGTCCTCTACTTATATATAAAATATTACAAAAAAATATTATCATTTTATTATTATGATTAGGGTGGTCGACAAACACCTACTTCTTATTTTTTCCCGAAATTTAAGTACTCATTGAAATTTCAAATTTTCACCAAATAGATTTTATTTATTTTTAAATAAACCTAGTATTTTAGAAACTACATTCAATTTTCTACAAATTCTATTGTTACATATTTTTGAAATAATATAGATAACTTATTCAAATATTTACGTCAAGTTGCCTAACACTGATTTTTCTAAATTTTTTACCACTTAAGGGCCTATTTTTTGCACGATGATCCTGCACATACCCTCCTATTGATTGTCAATCTCGTTAGAATCTGATTTGTCCTCACTTGAGTCATGATCACTTTGTAAAACATAATCAAGTGGAGGCCTTGAACCTTCTCCTTGTATAAGAACAGGTGCATATTTGTGTATGGTATCAACTTGTTTGTCTCTCCAAAATTCATCATTATAAATGGCGTCCCATTCATATTCATTAGAATCAGTATCTGAACTATTCTGCAATTGGAAAACTGATTCATGAGGTTTATCTGACATTGATCCTCCTTCATGAATTGATTGTGCTTGCTGTGAAGTAGATTCTTCTTTATCTTTACCATATCCAAGTCATGTTTTATCACTTGGATGTATTGAAATAGGTTGAATTGGTTCAACAATTCCTTCTCTTCTTTTTCCTATAGGACCATTTCCTTCATAGCCCATTTTATGCATGATAGCGTACCCCTTACCATATTGTTTTGTAGGTAACTTAATGTGCAAGAGAGATTCATCTTCATCTTTGTATAGCCAACTTAGGATGTCCCTATCTTCAGCTTCTTCTTCAGTGGTGTTGGCTTTAATGAATTTTTTGTCAAACTTTGTGATTAGCACAGAAGCTTGGGATGTAGAGGCTATTGCAATCTTTTGATTTGATAAGGTTGGCTGACCATGTGACCTCAGAGAAGGAGGTAAGGTAGAAAGAGATAGCGAATATTACCTACCCCTTTGTCTTTAAAATTTAGCTTAGTGTCAAGACTCTTTGTCATTTCTTGCAATTGGACTTGTAGATTGGAAGAAGAAATAGCAAGAGCCTCCCTATTATGTGGCACAAAGGCATCTTGAGTTGCTTGGAGATTTGAACAAGTTTGTGTGCTATTGTAATCAGCTTGTATGGTTATTTCTTGTCCATCATATGGAAACTTGAGGCATTGATGATACATTGATGGTACAACTTGCATATCATGAATCCATGGATGACCCAAAAGTATGTTATAGGAAAGATCCTGATCTAGAACCTGAAAAAATGTATTTTTCACAACAAATCCCACTCTAATAGGTAGCATTATTAGTCCTTCAGAAGCTCTTTCTTCATCATCATATGCCTTGATAGTTATTTTCCTTCGTGGATCAATAGAATTTTCTCATATTCCCAAGGCATTTATTAGCTTTAAAGTACAAATGTTTAAACCAGCTCCTCCATCTATTAAAACACGTCTAATTCGGTGTTTATGGGTCATGACTTCAAGATAGAGCGATGAATTATGTGGATGTGCCATGGAGGCATCATCTTTTTCGGAAAATGAAAGACAAGTGGGGGAAGACAAATGCCCCACCATGGCTTGAAATTTATTTACATCCAAATCAGTGTCGACAGTTGTGTTTACAAGAGCTTCTTCTAAAATATTCTTGTGTATGGGAGATATTTTGAGAAGTTCAAGGATGGAGATTTGAGCTGATGTTTTTCTTAATTTATCAACTAGATTATATTGACTTGGAGAGGAAATAGTTGTTTTAGATGAACTTCCTTTTAAAACAACCTTTGCTTGTCCTCTCGTAGTCACATTAACCTGTTGATATTCTTGTTTTCCCTTGATTTTGATAACATTAACCCATTGATCATAAGCATAAATGTGACAGATTATATTGTCTTCAACTTTGTTTACGCTTTTGGCCTTTGCATTTGATGTTTCCTCCTTTTGATAATTCGGTAAAGGATCTTTTGAATGCTTGATGATCATCATTGGTATGGTGTCCTTCAATTGTAATAGTGTCATTGTCAATTAAATCTTGTACTAGATTTCACAAAGCTTGACAATTATTCGTTCTATGACCCTTACATTGATGGTAATTGCAATAATACAAGTCATTCCATGATGGTGGTTTGACTCGAGGCTCATAATCTCTTTGTGGTGGTAAGGTGATAACCTTATTATCAAGAAGCTCCTTGAGAGCAGACTCAAGAGATTGACCCAAAGTGGTAAAATTTTGTCGATTTGAGAAGAATGAAGGTCTAGATAGATTTGATGTTTGGGTATTGCCAAGATTGTTATTGAAATTACCACGATTATCCTTGGTGTTTTGATTGGTCATGCTTTCTTGCTTGGAGGTCTACCCTTGTTGATTGTTAATTCCTTGTTGGTTGGTATTTGGTTGTTGATTGTTTCATGGAGCACTTGATAGATTAAAGATAGATGGTCTTGTTTGTAGATTATTTGCATCTAATATACCATCATTGACAACATTTTTATTTCTGTTCCAAAACCTTATTTTATTGATGTTGTTTTGGTTGGATGTACTTGGATTATCAAGTTTTATCACTCCTCATTTAACCAAGGCCCCTTCAATGGTGATTGCGTTTTCAATCAATTTTTCAAAGTTATGAGGACAATGAAGATTAAGCCTATAGCTTAATTCTTGATCTAGGCTATTGATGAAGATATCCATCTTTTCCTTTTCAGGAATAGGACGAGAATATCGTGCGAATAACCTTCTCCATCTTTGCAAGAATGTAGTGAAGGGTTCTCCTACTTTTTGTTTCACTTTACAAAGATCAAGCATTGTTATCTGGTGTTGGATGTTGTAGGAGTATTGTGATATAAAATGATTTATTAACTCCTCAAAAGTTTTGATGGCTGGAGTGATCTTTGAAAGCCACTCCATGGATTGTACACCTAGACTTCATGGAAATAATCGCATTAAGTAGGTATCATCATAGGCGAATTCTAGACTCATATTTCGGAAATCCCTCACATGGTCAATGGGATTAGTTTTTCCATTGTACCTATCATATTTAGGGATTTCGCAATGTTTTGAAAATGGGATCATTTGAAGACTCCTATTGAATGGATAAGGAGATATGTCTTCCAAAACATACTTCTTTGTTGTACCCCCTTGCATCTCTTTTATTTTCCCTTGTAATTCTTTTATTTGTTGAGTAAGGGCACTAAATTCATTAGGAGGAGTTTCAGGATTCTGTTTAATCCCTTCTATATCAAAATTGTGAGGTAACTTAGCTCCTTGATTAGCTAATGAAAGAAAATATCTTTCTTTGTTTCATTCTAAAATCCTTTCCATAAGAGTATAGAATTGAGGATCTTGTTCTGCTTCTTGAAGCTTTTCTTCTATTAATTCGTCAACATTAAATGTATCTTCTTCTTTCTCATTATGGTCACCCATTTTGCTTGTAGTGGTTTCTCCCTCATCTTTTTCCATGTGTTTTTGAGATCTCATGAAGACATGCATAGGTTTTATTCCAAATTCTACTCACTTTTGATCAAAAGAATGAAATATTGCAATTGTGTGATAGATATAAAAGTCAGGATAGAATGAAGATTCTATGAATTACAAAAGTTTGTAATCTTTAGCTTGTGTTGTTCCCTAATTGAAAGGATGAAAATCCTGTTGATGGGAATTTAAGCAAAAGATCAAGAAAATGATGATTTTGCACTTTTATGAAGTTTTGATCATAGCTTTGTAAAGGATGGATTTTGTGATGGATGCCTAATGTGATATGAGTTCTCTATTGAAAAATTTGATTTGGACAAGTAGAATATTCAATTGCAGGTTGGGGAATATAACAAAAACGAATACGTTGACTATGGTTATGCCTTTGAGAAAGGGCTCTTCTTTGAAAGAAAGCTTGTGAGTACAAAGGTTCTATAACATAACCATCAGTGAAACCTCTAACACAATCATGATACCTATGAAGAAAGGTTCTATATTTGAGTAAAACTTTTTGGCTTTAATACAAGAATCGTCTTTTCTTCAATAGTTTTTTGTAGTTAAGGGGTTTCTTTTGCTTTTTAATCCTTTTGAAAACGTATTTCTTAACAAAGGTTGTAGATTTCCAAGCTCGTAACATGAGAGTAATCAATGTGATAGTGAGTGTTGGATGATCTTAATTGAATTAATCTATTTAAAACACATCAAGCAATTTGTAGAGTAGTTGTTTTAAGTACTATGCTAAACATCAAGTGTATGATCAAAATGTTTTTCAAAAATTGTTTTAACAAGTTTTACACATGATAAGCATTTCAAATAGACTCACTCTTAGTTCACAAGTAGGTCATCATAGTAATCAACAACCCACATCTTAAAACTACGTCGACTCACATAGCAATGCCACCCCCGAAAGGGCACCCATGTTTTTGTCTTTTCTAGGTGCGTACTCAAAGTGACGGAAGTGGATACCGGATCCCCTGAGCAAACAATCCTTGGCAGTTATATGGTGAGTATCTTGGGGGTAGATTCTTCCTCCCTTGCACTATGATTATTATGACATTCAAAAACTGACTCGGTAAGATACTACACTAAGTTCGTAGTAAGGGTTTCTGTTCGATGTGGCGAATGATAGACTCTCTCTCGAGACCTCCCTACCTTTAGAACAAAGGCTTTGGGGATGGTTATCAATGCACACTACCATCAAAAGAGGATTTCCCCAATTTTGCTTTAAATTTTAGAGTGGGGTGGAATAGCCTAGCTTTGGCTTGAACCCACTTGAGTCGTTCCTCTTGGGTGATACTTTTTCCCACAAGACCAGACTCTCTAAAAGGATTTAATAAAACTGGAAATTGCATAAAGGGAAATTGATGAGTTTGGCATTTTGATCACCCATTTAAGGGGAGAGCATAGGCCTATCACCGTTTAAGTAAAGCAATCAAAGATTCAGTTTTAAGCCCAAAATAGAAATTTACTATGCTAGGTGAAGATGTTGCTTCACAAAAACACAAAATTCTTTTTTTAGCCCAAAATCAAATGTTAAGTGACTATCCTAGGATTGCTTAATTCCATTTATGTGTCTACCCTAGGATTGCTTCGTTTTAATTATATGACTTTCCTAGGATTGCTTATTTTTATTTAAAGTCATTAGTTGTCTGCAGTTGCGTCGAATCTAGTCAAGATGTATTTATACTACAATTTACAGTTTGCAGGTTTTTGAAACATGTGCTATAACAGACGTTACAGGCGCTGCAGGAACTCTTACGGGCGCTGCGGGAACTCTTACGGGCACTGGAGGAATTCTTATGGGTGCTGCAAGAATTCTCACAGGCACTGTAGGAACTCTTACAGGCATTGTAGGAACTATTACGGGCACTGCAGGAACTCTTACAGGCACTGCAGGAACTATTACGGGCATTGCAGGAACTCTTACGGGCGTTGCAGGAACTCTTACGGGCATTGCAGGAATTATTACAGGCACTGCAGGAACTATTACGGGTGCTGCAAGAATGCTCAAGGGTGTTGAACTGGGTATGAATATGGCTGAAGCGTGTTTCTTGCACTAATCCGCTATTTTTTACCGTAACCTATCAAAAAAACTGCAAAAAGATGTGAGAATTGCGGGCAAAGGCCCCATGGTGGGCGCCAAAAATGTGTTGTTAGAATGTTAGTATCAAAATGAAATTAAAAAAACACACTAACAAAACATTAAACTGAAAAAATTGAAATAATTTGAGATGAAATCAAACAAACAAGACTTCTTCAGAGCCGTTCCATCTTCCTCTATCTCCAGAGATTTGTTTGAAGCTGCTGCTCTCAGATTGTGTAAGCTTGGCTTCTCCAAATGGAAATCTACAGAATGAGTATGCAAAGTGATAGAGCTTCTCTATGCTATATGTTGGTGGAGCGAAGATACTGATACGGATATGCACAGGGGTTGTGGATTATGCACAGGGGCTGTGATTTGTGGATGCCATGATATGAAGTGGATATGCCATGATATGCTATCATTCTATACTATGAATGTTAAAGACTATGCTATGGATGCTAGAATGCTAAAAGACTTATGCTATTGCAATTTGGCTATAGTTATTCTATCGAAAGCTTCTCTGTGATTGCAAAGACCCGGCAATCCTTTTTATAGCTTTTTGCAGGGAAAATCCTGGCTGGCAAAGATCAATGGATGTGAGATTGTCTGGTAAGTTTGAATGGTGAGAGATGGAGAGGTTGAGAGGAAGATGGAAAATGTTGGGAGGTTGGAGAGAAGAATGGATGCTTGTCTTCAACCCATGGGAACAAGCTTGCACAGGAACAGAGAAATTTATTTTTTTTGTTTTGGCAGTTTGTTTCATGGTTGTTGAAGATAATTCCCAAATTTATTAAATAAGTAAATTTATTTTATTTCATTTATGTGAATTTGATTTTTGATTTTTAGAACTATAGAAGATTTAATTAAATATTTTGGAATATTTAATTGTGATGTGACTTTAGAAGAAATATGGAATATTTGGAATCAAATTTGAGGAGTTAATTGAATATTTGGAATATTTAATTGTGAATGGTATTTTGAATGAATGTTGAGGATTTTTAGAAGAAAAGAATATATGATCTAAATTTGAATAAAATATTCAAGTCAAGATTATATGATAATTAATATATATAAATCGTAATTTTTATTTAATTAATTAAGAAATAGATAAGAAAAGTGATTAAATAAACTTATTTATTTAATCGAGATGAAAGAATGAATAATGTAGATCGAATTCAGAGATTTAATTAAATATTAAAAATATTTAATTAATTACCAGACTATTGTGATGTGACCATTTTCAAGTGTATACAAACACCATCGATTTCCCCATACACATTCTAGGATGCCCATTGGGACCACAGTCCTTAGCACTAACAATTTCATGAGCTAATTTTGAAGTTATTGTTCCTGGAAGCACTCTAAAAAAATCTTCACGCACATGTTTCAAAAAAATTTCACACTTGACTTCACGGTTTTAGTGCTTCTACTCAGTTTTCTGGCACTTTTGACTGATTTTTGTGCTTTTGCTCACTTTTTTGGCACTTTTGACTAGTTTTTGTGCTTCTACTTCCAAAATAGAGGCACTTTTGATTTTTTCTAGCACTTTTGTCTTTTGACAAATGCCACCTTTGACTTTTTTTCCTTCACTTTTTCTCTATTAATCTATTGTCTAAGATCTACAAGCTAGATTTTGATTTCTAACACTAATGGGTACCTTATATGAGTGTTTGACAAGTACTAATGTTGTTTATATTACATGATTTGCAAAGGTATAATGGGTGTTTATCCAAGAAACCAAATGTCAACACTTTTTCTGTAGGGAAGACGAGTAGTCAAAGAAATTTTAATTTTCAAAGCTTTTTAAGTTAGAAAAATGATTTTATTTGGTGCTTATAAAGAACCCCACAAACGGATATTTCAGTTTTGGTGCTCTAAAATGAACATTTTCCAAGATTTTTAAGTTAGAAAATACTTTCATTTGGTGCTTAAAATGAACTCCACAAACAAACATTTCGGCTTTGGTGCTCTAAAAATGAACATTCTCAAAGTTTTTAGATTAATAAATGTTTTCAAATTGGGGCAATAAAAATAATCCTACTGTTTTTCTCGGTCTTCTTCTACACATAATTAAATAATTTTAATTATTTAATTATCTTTGATCATGTTCCGTTATTAATTAAATAATTTTAATTTTAATTATTTAATTTAAAATTCACCTCCTAACGTTTTTTCTACTATGATCAATTAAATAAATTTAATTGTGTCACTAATCTCGTTTTCTTTTTTTTTCTTTTCTTTTTCTTTATATTCAAGGGGTAAACGCTTTTGATTGGAGCTATGAACTGGATACAACCATTCAACAATACCACCCCAATGGGGTTTGAACCTTGGTGGCAAGAATAACAATGCCACCTATAAACCATCAAACCATGCCAATACCAACGCTAATCTCCTTTTCTTCAATAATTAAATAAATTATTATTTATTCAATTATTTACCTTTCACCATTCGTCTATAGTCAGAAAATTCTTATTAATTGTTTGTCTATTCATTAATCTTTTAATTCTTTTATAGTCAGATAAATTTTAAATTATTTGACCATCTTTTGACATTTCTCCCCCATTAAATAATTAATCCAAATTAATTATTTAATTCTATTTGTCTATTTCCTCCTATTTAATTAAAATGGTTGTATAAATCATTTTAATTAAATACCCACTTTTTTTTCCTCAAATAAATAATTTAAATAAATAATTTATGCCTCCACTTGGTCAAAAATTCCTTCTTATGAATTAAATGATTTTAATTTTTAACTTCTCTATTATCTCCCTCCACTATCTCAGTTTCGAATCTCAGTCATCGATTGACTCTAGTCTCTTCTCAAATTTGACTCTTCATTTTGTAACCTCCACTTCTTTGTGTTGCACATCTTCTCAATCATTGATCTTGAAATCTTTCTAGAAGCTCAATCTCATCTGCCCATTCGAATGATTGTCTATAAAATAAGCCTTCCTCCTCCATTTTGGATTTAACAACCACTTATCTCTAACTTTCATGCTTATTGTTTACAGGTATTTTAACATGCATTTCATGATCTGAGGGAAAACTTGCAAAGGTAGTTGGAGGAGAGACAAGAGAAGTAATTCAACTTCAATATGGGGAATGCATTATTTGTTTACTTTGATTCTTCTCCTTTATTTTGATTGTTTTTCATTGTTTATATTGGATTTCTAGCTTAGATAGTGCTGTGGTTGTCACTTAATCTATGCTAGTAGAAATTTTCCATCTTACATTGGTGAACCCGACATGAAAGTATGATTTTTTGCTATTCTTGTTGTGCAATAGGTTTGTGACCCACAACTGAGATGCACAATGATGCAACTAAGGAGAAACAACGCAACTCCTAAGCATAATGATGCACCCATTAGGTGGGAATCCAAGTTTGAAATAACAATGCATTTGTGTCACACAGTGATGTACATTTGAAGGTGGGAGATTCAAATTTGAAATTGCAATGCAATTGAAATGACACAATTGCTATAGAGTGGCCCATGATACAGTGATGCATTTGCGAACCCGAATGACACATTTTCTTGGTTAGGTATAACTGTTTATGTTTTTAGTTTTCTTCGAATTTTCCTTTTGGGTTTTCACTAGAATAGGGTTTTTGGTGTGCTAATCATCTCTTTTCTGCATGTGGCATTGGGCTTAAGGAGCTTTTGAAACTATTTATTTAGAAACAAATATCGAGCTTTTCATCATTTACTTAAGGATAATCGATTTTTTTTGTTTGCTTACAAAAACTACAACTTGCATCACATTCATAAGGTTAAAATGAACATGCATTTCATTCACATGAAGGCTAAAATAAACAACAAAATGCATATATCTTCACTCATGGGTTTTAAAATTAACATGCATCACATGTCATTGGATTAAAAAGTACCCAAATGTTTGTTTCACATCATAAGCAAGGTTAAAATTAACAAGTGTTTGTCATGTCTTGTGGTTTGCATTGTGCCATTGGATGTGTATGCTCTTCTCTCATGCCATTTAGCGATCTTGAGAATCAAAAGCATTCCTTTGGTATTTTGTACAATCACTCACATATTTTGATTTGGAATTAAAATGAACCCCACGCAAGTGTGAGGAAAATGCGTTGTGTATGCTCTCTCCTTATAGTTTATGTGATTTGGGAGATCAAAAGCAATGTACTTCCTTTCTTTCGTTTACCCTTTAGAGGGTCTGCCTCGAAAGAGGGAACAACCCAAACGGTATTGTTTTGGTCTGCTATATAAATTTTTGTGACCATTACAAAAGTCTTGGATCACCTGGTGAGGATGTCTTATGCAGACAAGTGCCACCCTAGTAGTGTTTGCATGACACATCAAAATCCTTTCTTAGGAAGGGACTGGGAAGCCTCTTAATTGAGCTAATCTTTCCTTACACACAAGCACTAGTATTTCACCGAAACATGGACTAAGAACCCTTGTTTAGTGGCCAAATACCCATTCACTTTGATGACACTCTCAAATTTTGCAAATTTGAAGTGCCCATTTCAAAAAAATTCCTCTGCAATCTCAAAAGTGTACTTGATGAATCTACCTAAGTGACCTGCTTTGGGAGGTTATAATTTGAAGCCAATTGATTGTCAAGAAAAACCCATTTGCAGACTCACTCATGTGTCCTATGTGAGCATGCATGTCAAATTTCAGCTTCCCATTATGAGTTTTGACTAAGTTTTGAAAAGCGAAGCTGGAGGGTTTTGGCACTTTTCAGTTGTTTGCAATCCTTCATTTCTGCAAAGTAGCCTCCTGTTTGAGCTTGCATTTTGCAACTAGTTAATCGTCATGTCAAACTGATTGTTTCCCCCAATTCTCTATACCAAGATGAGCTCACATGTTAGGCTTTAGAGCTTCATGATTTGATTTTCTACTTTTAGCAGATCAAAACCAAATGCAATTCATTCAGTTTTGCACCTTCATTTTTTGAAACCTTTATGAGATGTCAACTTTGACCCTCAATATCTTTTGATTAAGGATGATTCAAGCTAATCTCTCTTGCACACGTGATCATTGCACCAAGATGATCCATTGTGTCCAGTGGCAGCTCTCTAGGAGTTGATTTGGTATTTTTCCAATAGGGTGATTTTGTCAATTTTAATTGGTTCTGAACAGGTTATTTTAGAAAGTTCAACTGAGCAACTTTGCAAGTTAATAATTTTCACCTCATGAATCAGTTTTTGAGCCGTCTTTTGCATTCTATTCCTGAACCGAATGTCTACATTCTTGTAAGTTTTCATAGCTTCAGGAGGTCGTTTTACAAATTTTCCAGGGCAATTCCGGAGCTAAGTTGGCTTGTTTTGCTCATTTTTCAAAATTGCCAAAAAGCAAATTTTAATGAAAGCCCAGTTCATGTTTTCCCTCCAGAAGCACTCAAAAACTACCCCATATCAATTTGAGCATGAAAGTTGTTTTACAAAAAAAAAAATTAGCCAAGTCCACATGGGGACCTGACATGCTTTTATTGGAGGATGTTTTGGTTATCAAAGGCATGAACTGTAGGACATGGTTTTATTAATATGGTTTTATCAATAGGTTGTCATTTCTCATCATCATAAGCTTCTTTCATTTATTTGTTGGAAATGGTGTTACATTTCAATCACCATGGGATAAAGTCACAACACTTTAATCTTGCTAAGTTGTTAGACAGTTACACAACATTGAGAGGGAGAATCATTTTGCAGGCTGATATTCTTCGAATCTCTTGATGTGTGGTTACATATCTCAAGATTATTGAGAGGATCTAATTGTTCTCACAAAACTGTAGCACTAAAATCTTTGAATGCTCCTTGCACTCCAAGTATTGGAGATAAACTGGTACTAAGGCCTGCAAAAGTGAATATTTAAAAGTGTTCTTCCCAATGAGTAACTACTGCTTGTAGTTATAACTGGTGGAACAAAAAAAGTTAAATTTATGAATAATTCTCAGTTTGAGCGATGCAAACAAAGTGTTGTTGCAAGAAATCTCGTGCACGATATAACTCTATCTTGAGGGGGTTTATGAAGCAGAGAAGGCAGAGGGCATTGATTTAGGCCCAATGGATAAGGTCACACCACCATTTAATTTTGATAGGTTGTTTGAACAACTACGTTATGCTGGGAAAGGTAAATTTCTATGTGTCTATTGCAAGCTATTGTTTGATATCCCCATGGGCCGAGCTGAAGAAAGCGTGCATAAAATGAAATTTGTTGAAAATGTTTTTAAAACCCTCAAGCAAATGCAACTTGTAGAGTATAGATATCCATCAAAGCATCAAGGAAACATGCATGAAATAGGGTGTAGATACCCATCAATGCAATTGAGAAAGGAAGAGATGGGTGCGGGCTAGAAGAACAATCTTCAGGGGAACATGAGGCTCGATGGCAGTATCCTCAATATTTGAAACTCGTTGTAGATACATCAAATGTATTGGTTGAAAAGCTTTAAGAAAATTTCAAGCAAGTGCGCGTTTCATAGAGGAACTGCGCCCAACATATAACAAAGTAAATTTTTTAGACTTTAGAAACTCTCAAGCAAGTGCAGATGGGCGTGCTTTAAAGCAAAATGAGCATTCATCAAAAGCACAAGAAGGAAAAGAATTCAAAAGGCCCGAATGCGTATGACTCCATGGGCATGAGCTTTGGAAACCATACCATTAAACCATGATGGATGGTGATGGTGTTTTTCTTGGGCGTAGTTGAACAAGCCACAAAGTTATTAGATTTTGCTCGATTGTTTGAGCAGCTGCATGTTTTTGATTGGAAAAATTCTTATACAAGCTAGCACTATTTATGTGCCTTCATTAGATGGATGCATATCAACAATGCTACCATCAAATCTCAGAAAGGAGGGATCTAGAGTGTGGCTTGAAACTTGTTGAGAAGATTGTAGGGATCCCTGAGAGAGGGAGGGGAACGATGGAGCATTTGAGTAGTGGCCACCACGAATGCCTATGAGAAATTGCAGAGCATGATTGAAACATGACAAAGAGATTAGGGAAATAAAGGAGAGTAAACAAGATCGACGGTGGAGAATGAAAGATAAATGCAGCTAGATCCTCACTGTTCCCCACCAGTTCGCTCAAATAAGTTGCACGATCTTTAATTCCCACGAGTCAGCAAAATAATGACACATGGCAGGTGTGGAGCCTAGGCAAAGTCTCTGTGAGCAAGTGAAATTTAAAGGGGGGCCGATGATTTAAATTTTTCAGTTTGCTTCTTATAAAAGCAAAAAATATAAACCTTTTATTTTCCCATGATACTTTAATAAGAGAAAAATGTGGGTAATTCTCCCCATTTCCCTACTTTCTTGTGGGATTTTGGTGATGTCACGGCAAAGGGCAGCAAGGTTGGTGAGAAGGAGAAAATGACGTGGGTCCCCAGCAAAAATGAAAGGCATGGTTATAGTTCTTATAATTTTCCCGATGTAAATATTTAATGAGACCTCCATCCATTATAATTGCAAAGCATTTAAAATTAAAGCTTGTAGTGAAAGTTATGAGGTAGTTATGTGGGCCTCATGTATTTTTGAATACATTATTTAAATGTTGACTCCAATGCAAACCAAAATATTTGGCCGATAGGATTTTATTCTTAAAGGAAAATATTTTATAAAAAAAGATAAGATAAAACTTGAGGGGATGGGTAATATATATTACTCGGTTAAATTTTGAAAGAGAGGCCCACATCAAAATTCCAAATTGGTTGCGGATAAATTTTTATTTTGCCTCATGAGTTGTTAAAATATTTTCACTTTCGCAAAGTGAAATAACATATTAGGGTCAAGTATTTTAAATGTGGGTGGAATAAATGTGCATACGGAGCTATTCATAAAATATTCTCTTTGTTGGGATTAAATGCAAAATGGCACGTGAAAATTAATGGCCCAAGTGAATGTTTTGGGTCGAGTGATTTATGCTTTTAATACGAAGGAAAATATTGTAAAAGGTGCAGGGGAAGACTATTTTACTTTGCTAAAGTAAAATAATGTGCAGCTACAGAAAACAAAGAGCAGAAAATGAAAAGATTTTCACAGCAGAACAAAGCAGAGATATTTTTTCTTTGTTGTTGGGTGAATGATGGAGATTCTCCACATGGGCGAGTTTTATGTTGCTTGACAACTTGGAGCAAAGGCAGAATTGGAGGCAAAGTTTTTTGCTGAAGAGATGAGAGATGCTTTACAATTTTGTTGATCAATGGGAATTGAGCTGCAAGATGGCATTTTCAGATCTTCTTCTGGAGCCTTCTATTCTTCTATTTCTTCTCTTCTTCTCTCATTTTTTAGGGGTTCTGAATTCTTGTATGGGGTTGGGTAGATAGAAAATGTTAAGTTTTGAGTCATATATTGAGTATGTAAGTTGTAAATTATTATTTCATGAGTAAATATTAGCCAGTTGTGTAGATAAATCATGAATGTCTTCAAAGTGTTTCCACATTCATGAATGTCTTCAAATTGTCTCTATGTTTGTACACATTGAGTCATATGAATTTAATAATATAGAGTACCTTTGAGTTTGTCATCTCAAATTTCATGAGATTATTTTAACTATGTATGGGTTTGTTTCAATGAAATGCTTAAATGCTTTGAGCAAATAATTGTGATTGAAGTGTACAGGTTGGATCTAATAAGAAGAATTTGATTGATAATAGAAGAGGATATGTTGATGTAATACATTAATAGTTGTGAATCCACTAGTTGAATTCTATTTGCTGATGAATTCCCTTTATGCATTTGACTCTATGACCCAAAATTAGGCACTGGTCTATTGTTCAACTTGATGCATCTCATAAACATATTTAAATTCAAAATCATTTTAAATCACTGTTGTTTGGTTGAAGTATTGTGTTGAGTTCTACTTCTCAATTGTTGAGTAAGTGTTGAAATACCAAGAATGTAGCAAGATTTGAGGTTGTTAGTACTTTATTTAGCATATTTTCATTGGTATTTATCTACTATAAAAATCAATGTTTGTGTGTAAGTGAATTAAGGTCTAAGCATTGTATAGGTTGGTCCCCAACTTGGTTTTGCAAAGCCAAAAGTGCAAAAGATCTTAGTCTTTGAATGAATCTTGTCAGTTGCCGAAATCAACCTTTGAGTCATAGCATAAGACATTGTCTAAGGGTAAGATCCCATGGAGGGGGGCTTCCTAAAAAATTCCAGTGGGTATTGTTGAGATTTTTTAGGAATATTTTTAAGTTGGTGGTCTCATGAATTCAATTTTGCAATTCAGCTTAAGAGTTTGAGGTCCAAAATTTAAGGAAGGAACTAGAGTACTTATGATAAAAATAAATAAATAAATAAAAATTCTCTCATTTTTATTTTTTTTAGGAGTTTAAAATTCTAAGTGATAGAAAAGTGGCAGAAAAAAATCCTAAGTTGTAGGGGAAATTTCTAGCCCCACCTCAATTTTACCCGCTAAAATTTGCAGTCGTAAAAGGTAATGGCTACTATTTTTCAGGAAAAGATTCCAATTAATCTTGTAGCATAATTTTTTTTGCTTCATGGGACCACTTGATCCAAGAAAATAGAAGCCCAAGCCCCCCATGGGACCATACAGTAAGTCTTTAGGATTCAATTGTTCTATTGATATTTGGAACACCAACATACTTGTTGTTGCAGGAATGGTTGTTTTGAAGTCGCCCTACGTTCCACCATTCAATGTAGAGATGGGAAATCCCTCAAGGTTTTCTGATCTTAGTGGGTAAGAGATCTTGGTGAGCCCGTGCCGTGTTAAGGGGGAGCCAACTCCACTAAGGTCTCTATTTGTCTGCTCTATTTAGGTGTTTGGAGCAATTCGAGTAGGGACTCAATAGGTGGTATCTTTTCTAGCCTAGGTTGTACATTGTCTATGAGTCTCTTTATTTACATTGGAATAAAAAAATTTCACATTCAAAATCATACCAAAACAAGTGTTTGTTGACTATTTTCTATGTTTTCCAAACATCATCTCACAAAATATCATCAAAACTAGTCAAAACCCCATTTGAAAACCAGGTCAAAACCATCAAATTGAAAATCAAACACTCTGTGAACTACAACTGCTTGAAATAGGCATGCAACTGAAATTTTGTGTCGCATTTGTTACTAAAAAATTGTAACTAAAATCCTAAACCACAACTACTTAATGTCATAGTGTTGCAACTATTAAACTTAACCACAATTGCTCGTCAAAAACCTACAATTGAAAAGATGGATCTGAGAAAAATAGTATCGCAATTGCTTGATTACCAAAAAGTCACAAAATCCTTGTCCAAAACATAATCAATTCATCATAATAGTGATCTTGGCTTCCATACCAGAGACATGGAAAGATTTCCTAGTCCATTCTAGCATTTCCATTTAGGATTACATTGCATTCTTGGTTTCTTTCCTCATCCTTTTACCTTGCATAAATTAATCCTAGACCATAGGTTGTACCTACCTTTCAAATTTCAGACATAGGAAGATTACTAAGCCTTTGAATAGTCCATGGTTGCTTATCCAACTTATCATTGACCTTTATCTTTTATTTTATCAACCTTTGTCATTGTCATCTTGGTCAATACTTGTGTCCTAGTTTAGACCCACCTTGTCAAAACCATCACTTTGGTCATCACACAGGGACCAATGACATTTGGGTTAGCTATCTTGGACCTACAATAACTTGGTTGTCATCCTTTTTCTTAAATCTTAAGGTTCATATCCTTAGTATCATCTTGCTAGTCTCATTTAGCTTCACACCATACTCTTTGACCATAGTATCACTATCATCCTATCACTCCCTAATCTTATATTTTTCACTTTGCATCCTTATATCCCAAAAAAAAAAAAAAAGCTTAATTTCATCTTAGCCTTTGTTGCACCACTACCTTTGATCATTAACTTGGCATCATTTAGTCTCCATATCATTTTCCTTGATCATTAGTTGATCCACCTTTAATATCCTTTGCATCCATTAGTTTCATTTAGCTTCATCCTTTGGTCATCATTATCCTTGCATGATCACCTTGCATCCTTATATCCAAAAAATTCCCAAAAGCATAGTTTAGTGTCATATCACCTTCCATTACCTCTCGACTTGCAAGTCTTACATGGTTGAAACAAGGTCACAAACTAAAAGAAAGGCATGGATTCTATAAATGACCTTTTTTCTAGTCCACATTATGATGCCAACTTTGGATCAAACTCAAATCAATCTACTCCATGAAGATAAACACCACAAATAGACCCAACCAACACATTGGACAATTTAAGTCTAAACAAATTAAACAAGAAAATGACTCTCAAATAAATTGAACGAGCTTACCAAGATCCAAAGATTTTACGCATGGTTGATGAGCTCATTAGTGTTGATCCTAATAGAGTCTTCTATGCACTAGCCAAAAAGGGTGCTAAACTCCCTCAAGGCTTTGATGTCTCCACAATTGTGGAAGGAGATATTCAAAATCCATTTGCATTAGGGATGCCATCTTCACAAAAAATGTCTACTACATTACCACTTGGGATGACAACACACATGGCCACAACTACCACACATATCCCTAATATCTCCACACTTGGAAACAAGATGACCCATGTGACAACACACGGACAAAATTTTACCTTTGGTAGCACATCAAATTCCATGGGTAATACCTTCACAAATCCTCTTTTTCAAAATACAATCCAAGGTCTCATGCGTACACTTCAAAACATGAATCAAGGTCCCTCATTCTAATTCCAAAGCACACCATCATCAAATCAAAATCAGCCAAACAAATCTAGGATAATTCACATTGTCCCGTGAAAAATGCCAAATCAAAACATGAACCAAGAAACACAAACCAAGGGCCCACTCCTACATTGCAAGGACCTATATTTTCAAATACCAATCAAGGACCCACACTTTCTTTCCAAAACAAAAATCAAGGACCAACCTTTCAAATCCAAGGAACAAATCAAGGGCCCACACCACAATTTCAAAATGCCATACCGAATACAAACATGACCTTTGGGACCAATCTAAATGAAAATTTCCCTCTAAATCAAACCAGCACAAATTCCGCATTTACACATCAATATCAACAAGGTAACCGAGGTCCTATGCCAAAAAATACCAATCCAAATCCAAATCCAATATATGACCTCAACACCAATTTCATAACAACAAATCAAGCCGACACTACACTATCTCTTGCAGATACCTTGATGCAATAAATACAATCCATCCGACAACAAATGACAAACATTAAAATAGGTGCACTGGTAATGCATGCCACAATTATATTTTTCTTCAGCCATCTGGTTGGTGCGCTGGTAATGCATACCACATGTCAAATTTTTGTTACGGTAAGTTAAACATTAATTGGGAATACTAAAACTTTAGAAACTTTGTTAATTTTTTCCTAGTCCAATCTATGATTGGCCAAGGATTTCCTTTCATTTTGCAAATATAAATTAATAAAATTTCCTAGATGAATTCTACAAACCAATTTTTTTTTTTTTAAACAACACTGCAAAAATCTATCTCCGGCTAAAAGAATCTGATATTTTTATATTTACTTTTCACTCGTTATAAAAAATATTGAAGCAAAAGCTACAGGGAGATCAATATTGGTTAGTCTTAAAAAAAAAATTCTTTGGTAGGGTTCCATAATACCATTCTTGCAAACTCTCTCCATTTTTTTCATCAACATCGTTGACAGCACGCCATAGTTTGAGCACAAACTTGAGGTACGTCACTTGCCATGGATTTACTAAGTTAGTAGAGACAGTGTCTCTTTGGTGAACAAGGGACCATTTCTTTTTGTCCCTGTAAACTCCATTTTGTTTAGAATATTAAAATATATCTTCATATTTCCTAAATTTGTAGGACAAATTTTCAACTCCATTATTTAGGGTAATGTTAATGCATTACAATAATGCCATAATTGATTAAACAATATTTAAGATCAAAATTAAATTAGAATATTTGAATGCTCTAAGAGTTGACAATTCTATAAAAAAACTATTTGTTTCAAATCCTAAATCAAGATTATAATCGTACTCCTCTCTATAAGAAAATTGATTCCTCTACTATAAATACATTTATGACCAATGTTACAAAAGAATTTTTAATCAACTCTAACCACTGGTACAAAGGTCTTTGTAATTCATTTTTGCTGTCAAATCTTCCCATGTGTTATAACCCTGAATTCAAGTTTTATCACCATTGCATTATTTCAAAAAAAAAATTATTAGAAAGATATATATACATATTATTTTTCTTTATTGAGTAATGAAACTAAAACATTGTTAAATGTTAAATTTCTACTATTTTTTTTGTCATTTTATTTTACATGGGATATGGATATATACCTTTCTTTATATCGTATTATCTTTATTAATTAATTCTATTTTACAAATTTTAAAAAGAATCTCAAAACTTAACTCCTATGTACATCTCTATTTCATTTAAAATCTAAAAATTTATCATATTATATTTCTTTTATTTGCAGGACAAATTAAGAAATCCATTGATTAGGGTCTAGGCCTTCCAAAGTATATGCAATTATAGTGCAAAACCTTTGATTTAAGATTGATCATTTGGTTTCTAATGCTAACTAGTTTGAATAAAACAAGGTTTCAAGTGAAAGTCATACCATTGTAGGATTTGAACATTTTGTAAGAAATACATTAGATAGAGAAAAAAGTATTGTTCCTTTTTGAGAAATTGATTTGTGATGCTACAAAGGAATTTTTAACCATCATTAGTAAGGAATCTCTAACCATTAAAGATTAAAACTGTGTTTGAGTGAAAAGGCCTACAAACAATTGACAACACGTCCTTTTATTATCTCCTAAGTTATCCAATATGTATAAGTGGAGGTTTGTAAGCTTCTATACTAATAGAGGAGTTCAAAAAAACAAATCATATTTAGATAAAATTCATGTATCATGCCCTTTTTTCCAAAATCTTTCAACGAGCGAGTAATATATTGTGCCTTCTTGAGGTCTATCTTCTTGAGCTGGCTTGTTGTCTGCTTTTCTTTCACTGAAAGACAAATCAACACATAGTACGGTTAAATATATTTCTACCACTTGCATTAGTGGTTATACAATTTTGCATAATTGCACTATCACATTGGACCAGAACGCGTCTTATTTTTTCATATGTCCGGAATTTCCATCAACTAAGCTATGATCATTGATACACAATCCTCTTGTATTTGCTTGGCATATCTAGTTATTGTTACAAGGGAATTGTATCATGGTATGTATTGAAAGATGTTAACACTTTTAGGTTTTTTTGTGCTTGATTGCCATTTGTTCTTTTAAAGTGATTGAAAGATATTTCCTAATAAATTTCATTACTTTTCCATTATATCGTATTCAACAACAAACTTTAGAAAATACTTAAAACCATTGTCATTTGGAATATCAAATTATTGGTCATAAGTTGTAATTGTAACAACCAACAACTATTTGTTACCAATCTTGCCTAGATATTTTTCCAACTTTGTGCACAAATGAATAAGAAATCATTGACTACAAAATATTCAAAAATGAAATTTATATAAATATTTCCATCAATTCACGATAAAAAAATAATTTTCTGTCAACGTAACCCTTGCACCCCTCCTGGTGCAAGTGCTAGCTATAATTACATGCAAAATAATCAATTTCATTTTTTAATAGTTTTAATCATTGTTATATTATTCTCAATATTTATTGGCTAATAGAAAGAATTGCATCTAACAGATGCATAATAACTTTCTTTGGGAAAGAACTCATAAATAAAACAAGAGTTGTAGGGTAGTGAAGTTCCTGCCAAATACTGGTAGAACAGTTTTGGTAATGAATCAATCAATGAATCATAAACAGGTCTTTGTATAATTGGAGACTTAAAAAAAGTTAGATATGATTGTATGTACTTACAATGTCTTATTTTTTACCAATCAATAGTCAATTTTCCATACAAGGGTTGTCCATTATAATCAAAAGGTAATGCAGGTTTCCAACCTGTTGAATGCCAGAACTTGGATGAACTTAAACCCTAATGTAATTGGGACTATCATAACAAAGCTCCATGTGTAATCTAATTTTCAAATATGAAATCTGATGTAAAAATGTGATTTGGCTTAGTTTAAATTGGAAAGTCCAAAACAATACATGTAGACATAATGCCTATAGAAGATTGACAATTTTATTTTGCATAGAATTGAATCATATTATTAAAATTATGATTCCCAATAAACAAACTATCAACCATACCAAAAAAAAAACCATCTAAATCCATTATACCAAAATAAAAGTGGACACACATATCATTATTTGGAATAACACAACTAGTAAAAACATCAATGACAACCTCCATAACCGCTAGAATCTATTTTTGCTTTAGAAAAAAACATAAAAGCATAGCTTCCCTCCACAACCACTAATAAATTATTAGGTACTATGTAAAATGCAATATTCTACTGAGGGGTCTAGAGTGGAAAATCTTAAAACCAAATATTCCATGGCTCATTGATGAAGCAACACACGTTCTTTTAGATCTATTTGTATCCTTCAAAAAAGTTGATGTTACACAAACAATTTTTTTAGACCATAAAAACAACACCAAGAAGGCTGACAAACACTTTTTTCTTTTGTTCAATTCTATGTATATATACATATCAACTAGTAGTTGGAAACCTTTCTAGCATGATTTTACATAAGCAAACATCTCTTCCTTAACAATAAACTTGCAAAGACTCTTGCCCAATTCTTCTACTACAAGATTAGACAAAGTCATGACCATGGAGATGATGATGAAGCTTATGAAGCAGTAAAGATGTAGCATTACTATGGAGATGATGATGAAGCTTATGAAGTAGTTAAGATGTAGCATTTGAGTGCCTACTTGTTTGATCTATCATGTAGATGACAATGAAGATTGGATGTAATATTTTCACAAAAGGCCCAAAACAGAAGAACAGGGTAATAAAAAATATAACATGTAGCAAATAGCATAACAGAGAATAAAAACAAGGTATATGGTTGAAAGGATACTCTAACTTGTACTAAGTATAATTGGCTGTACTTTTTCTTAACAATATTTATGAACAATTTTGTAGAAATTTTAAATAAAATTATTTTTCTTATAACTTCTAAATCTTATTTTTATTTAACACATAAGTATCTATCTAAAATATAATCTACAATAATAGAAATGAAGCCATTTCATTTATTTAAAGTACTAGATTCTTGTAATTTTCAACAAGTTGAAGGCCAGAGGCAGAGGATTCCAAACCCAGAAAATAACATAAAGTAGACAAAAAAATTTACCCAGAAAAATAAAACTATGAACTTAGAAAATAAAAACACACACACTTTTGTATTATGTATTCAAAACTTAAGCATTTGATCTCATAAAATAGAGTTGTTGCTCAACTTTGCTACTGCAGAGCATTACCACATTTCTATTCTCTATCATAATAATAAAACTTTACATAAAAACTTCTGTGAAAAACTTCACCAACAAGCAAATGAGGTGAAATAAATTTCATTAATTACGTCTCCAATAACTTCTTAATCATTTCAAGTGAAAAGTATTTTTAATCCCAAAAACAATTAAAAACATATTAAATATTGTCCTTTAAAACATTTCAATGCTTGATAAAATCTTAATGCTAAAGATCCCATCAAAAATATGTTTCACCACTCTACTACCGAGAGAGAAAAAGGAGGTTGCAAGACTGTGGGAGAAATCGCTCTACCGCATGCTATGGAGGATGAGCTCGCGGGATAGTAGTAGAACTGCAATACCGCCCATCACAAACATGAGCCCAGTGGTATGGCGGTAGACTCCGCCCTACTACAGGCAATGGAGGAGAAGCCTGTGGGACCACGAGGTCACTGCTACACTACACAACAGAGGAGAGGAGGCTATGGTAATGCGGGAAGAGGGTCTGGAACGCATGCAGGAAGTAGGAGTTGGAATTATTTCCAACACTCCCCCTTAATTACAACTACTGTAATCAATAATGCCCAAATGATCTCTCTGATAGATGAAGTTGTCTTTTCCTAGCACCTTGGTAAAAATTCTAAGAATATTTCACCATTGTTGATTAACTCTTAGATGAAGTGATATCTGGTGTCAATGTGTTTGCTCCTTTTGTGAAAGACTGAATTTTTTGATAATTCTATGGCTGAATTGTTATCACAATATATTTTTGTTTCCTCTTCTTGTTCTTGTTTCAACTGTCCTAACACTCTTCTCATCCATACTGCCTGACATGAGGCACTTGTGGCTGCCACATATTCTACTTATGTTGATGAAAGAGTGACTATTGGCTACTTTTTTGAAGCCCCGTGATACTACCAAAATGGAAAATGTAATCTGATGTGATTTTTTTGTCATCAGTACTTCCAACACAATCACTATCAGTATACCCAATCAACTTGAACTCATCTAAACTTGAATATTGGATGCCAAAATTCTTTGTTCCACTTATATATCTTAGAATTATTTTTCCAGCTTTCCAATGTGTGTCTTTAGGAGCTTCCATAAATCTGGAAATCAAACTGATAGTATACATTATGTCTAGTCTTATGGCTATAGAATACATGAGACTACCAACAAGTCTCTTATATAAAGTTGGATCTACATTTAAACCTTTATCATCCTTAACTTCAAAACTGTGACAATTCGTGTTGGTGTTGATTTGCAATTTATCATGTTAAACCTCTTCAAAATGTCATTTGTATACTTTGAGAGATAAAAATACCATTTTGATTTTGATTCACTTCAATGCCTAAAAAGTATTTCATGAGACCCAATTTTGTCATTTCAAATTCTTTCTTCATAGCTCCTTTAAACAAACCAATTGATAAATCACTTGTGAATATTAAATCATCAACATACAGGCATACAATCAAAATTTCACCTTTTTCATTCATCTTGGTATACAATTTAGGCTCGTTGCTACATCTAATGAAGCCATTATGTAAAAGATATACATCAATTCTGATGTACCAAGCTCTTGGGGCTTTCTTGAGTCCATGTAGTGCTTTCTTGAGCTTGTAAACCTTGTCTTCATGACCCAAAATCTCATACCCAGGTGGTTGTTCCACATAAACTTCCTCTTCAAGATATCCATTTAAAAATGTTGATTTTACATCCATTTGATGAACTAACCATTTTTGTTGTGTTGTAATGTAAAGAATCATCCTTATTGTGTCAAGATGTGCTATAGGTGCAAAAGTTTCATTATAATCAATTCTAGGCTAGCTACTGTGAATAACCTTTTTCCACTAATCTTGCTTTATGTTTTTGCACTTCACCATTTGCATTTAATTTGGTTTTGTAAACCCACTTTACTCCTATTACATCCATTTCTTTTGGAAGACTTACCAACTCCCATGTTTGATTCTTTTCAATTGCATCAATTTCTTCATCCATTGCACATATCCATTTATCTTCTTTAATAGTGTCCTCAAAGTGTATTGGATCATCTATTTGTGAATAAAATGCAAAAAGAGACATCTGATCACTATTATTCTCACCTTCATTTTGTTCATATATGCCCCTTATACTTCTAATTTTTTGTCTCCTCATGCTTGCCAATGTAGGATTTGATAAATCACTTGAACTTGTTGAATGTGAACTTGATGGTCTAGCGCTAGAACTTCTTGTGTAAATGGTGTCTGTTGTTCTCTTGTTCCTACTCTTACATTTGATGATGGTGCCACTTGTGGACCCTTGAATGGGTGTGGAAGGAATCATATTTGTAGGATTATTTGTTGGTACATAAACTTCATTTTCCTCTTGTGGTATGCTTGTTGATACATTGATTGTTTTTTCTTTACTTCCATTCCATGCTTCATCTTCTACAAACTATACATCTTTGTTGATTATGACTTTCTTAGTTGTTGGATTATAAAGTTTGTATGCCTTGGATTTATCACTATATCTAACAAATATGCATTTTTCTCCTTTGTTATCTAAGTTTCTTCTTAATTCATTAGGCACATGAGCATATGCTACATAACCAAAAACTCTCATATGAGAAACATTATGTTTTCTTCCAGTCCATGTTTTTTCTGGAACCATATTCATAACACTTTTTGTTGGACACCTATTCATTATATATGCTACACATGATATAGCTTCAACCCAATATTCATTTGGTAAATGCTTGGATTTCAACATACTTTTGGCCATCTCCAAGATTGTAATATTCTTCCTTTCAGCTACCCCATTTTGCTGAGGTGTGTATCTAGTAGTAAACTACTTGTAAATCCCATGATCTTTGCAAAAGTTTAAAAACTCTTTTGAAATATATTCACCTCCTCTATCTGTCCTCAAAGCTTTATTGTAATACCCACTTTGTTTTTCAACAAGAGACTTAAATTGATGGAAGAAATCAAACACTTCATTCTTGTTCTTTAGAAAATAAACCCATGTTTTCCTTGAATAATCATCAATAAAAGTCAGAAAATAAAGACTTCCACCAATTGAGGGTTTTTTCTCTAGTTGACTTTCCTACTGGAAATGAATCTCTATGTTGCTTTCCTAAGATACATCCTTCACATACTCTTTGAAGTTTTTCTATTATAGGTAACCCCTTGACCATACTTTTCCTATGAAGAAAATTTAGACCTTCAAAGATAAGATGCCCAAATCTCAAGTGCCATAACCAATTTTCATCTTTTACTTCTGCTTGAAAGAAAATTTGAGTAATTGTAGTGATTTCTTGTGCTTGTGCATAATCTATATTCAAATCTGGTTGAATCTTCAAAGGAAACATTCTATTATTCATCATTTTGACCTTAGCAAGGAGCTGATTACTTGGGTATTTGTCTAAAATTGTGCACAGTCCATTTTTGAAAGCTACTCTATATAATTTTTGAACAAGTTATCCTATACTCATCAAATTGTGTTTTAGACCAGGCACAAAATACACATTTGAGATATATTTTTGCTCCCCCTATTTAGTTAGAATGTTGACATTTCCCTTTCCTTTGACTGACACTTTGTTGTCATTACCCAACATAACATCAGATTTAACATTTTCATCTAAACTTGAAAACATTTCTAAATTTCCTATCATTTGGTTGCTACAACCGGAGTCTAAAAACCAAACATCTTTTTCACTTGCTTGTGCAACATTACACACCAAAAACATTGTCCTCTTTTCTAATTTTTGATCTTGACTTTCTTTTGTAAAATTTACATTTTTTTTACCATAATCATATTGTTTCTTTCTACACTCATTCATGTAATGCCCAAACCTTTTACAATAGTGACATTGGATTTGAGACTTTTCATACCTGAGGCTGATTTTGAGATGGTTTTTGACTTGGATATTGGCTGCTACCTCTTCCACTTGAGCTTGAAGAGCTGCTTCTTCCACCTCTATAAAAATTTCTTCCTCTACCTCTTGCTCGGATAATTGAAACTTGTGACTTGAAAGCATGCTCCAATAATGTATTTGCAAACCTACTCAACCTCTATTCATGAGAAATGAGAGATGTATGGAGCTCATCAACAAAAAATTGTGAGAGGTTCTTTGTTTCTTCTATGGTTACAACAATAGAATCAAATCTTGTGGGAAAACTCCTTAGAATCTTTTCAACAACTTTAACATCTTCTAGATTTTCACCATGAGATTTGATTTGGTTCACCAATCCAATAATTTGAGTAAAGAAAGAATTTGCTGTATCATTTTCATACATATATATTGTTTCAAAATTTCTTCTCAGCATTTGTTGTTTTGTTGTTTTCACCTTTGTCATACCTTGATAGGCTATTTGGAGAATATCCCATGCTTTCTTGGACTTTGTTGCTGCTGAAATCGTTGGAAAGATGCTCTCATGTACTACTTGAAATATGCAAAAGAGAGCCTTTGAGTCCTTCTTCTTGTTATCTCTTAGAAAATATTTCTCTGCTTGTGTCAAAGCATTGTATGTTGTTGCATCAGCTGGCTTTGGATAGCCATTCTCAACTAAATCCCAAATATCTTGAGAACAGAATAATGCCTTCATGGTAATTGCCTAATAATCATAATTTTTCCAATTGGAATGTGGGATTTGTGGGTTAGTCAAGCTTGTGCTTGCTGCCATCCTTTCACTAAGATTTTTAGAAACAACCCTTTTATTGATGACCTTGCTTTGATACTACATGAAGGCCAGAGGTGGAGGATTCCAAACCAAGAAAATAATAGATAGTAGAAAAAAATAATTTACCCAGAAAAATAAAACTGCGAACTCAGAAAAAAAAAAAAACACACTTTTGTATTATGTATTCAAAACTTAAACATCTGATTTCATAAATAGAGTTTCTACTCAACTTTGCTATTGTAGATCATTACCACATTTCTATTCTTCATCATAATAATAAAACTTTACATAAAAACTTCCGTTAAAAACTTCACCAACAAGCAAATGAGGTGAAATTAATGTCATTAATTACATTTCCAGTAACTTCTTAATCACATCAAGTGAAAATTATTTTAAATCCCAAAACAATTAAAACCATATTAAATATTTTTGTTTAAAACATTTAAATGCCTGATAAAATCTTCATGCTAAAAATTCCATCAAAAATATGCTTCACTGCTCTACCACCGAGAGAGAAAAAGGAGGTCATGGGACTGCAAGAGAAATTGCTCTACCGCACGCTATGGAGGATGAGCTTGCAGGATAGTGGTAGAACTCTAGTACTGCCCATCACAAACATGAGGCTTGTGGTATGGTGCTAGACTTCACCCTACCGCAAGCAATAGAGGAGAAGCCTGCAGAATTGCGGGGTCACCGCTACACCGCATGACAGAGGAGAGGAGGTTGCGGTAATGCGGGAAGAGGGTCTAGAATGCACACAGGAAGCATGAGTTAAAATTATTTCCAACACAAGTTAGATCATAAAACTAATGGATTTAGAAACTCCTTTAAAGACCTAATTGAATTGACCAAAATTTTCCTATGTATTGCAATGAAATGTTATACATGTCTCTAATTTTAGACTAATTCTATTATGTCCCATTTTTAAGCCAATTGAAAATGGTTTGTGTAGTTGTATATCTTATGTTTGAAATGGTTTTAAAATGTTTGAAGGTGAGCAATATGGATATGGAACTAACCATACACCAGTTTAAAAAAAACATTTCTGTTTAAAAAACATTTTCCTTCTAATCAAATTTTCCTTAACCATTCTAGGTGTATCCTCAGTATAATATGTGAAACTTGTAATGACATCCATCTTAAATCAGAAGTAATAACACTATGGAATTGAAATTTGTTCATTTTTACACTATACAGATATGAACAACATGAACATATGGGTATCAAAGCTTACCATTATTTTTCTTGGCCACTATTATTGATTAGAATTCAGGTGGAATGTGCTATTAATTAAAAACAAAAAGCAAAACAGGGCATGGGAAATCACAGAAAGCAATGAATCAAAATTCAAATGGTCCAATGTTTTTTTCTTTTATGATGTTGTTCTGTATCTGGGATCCGGAACTCATCCTACATTTATCATATAAAAGTTATGCATACTGACTGCCTTTTTGTCTTTGGCAGTCCTATGTGATGTATGGGCTACTAGACTTATTAGGCTGCTCAGATTTTTGGGTTGAAGATGACTGATCTATTTTGTTTGTAGTTATAGTTCAGGTGTTCATTTACTATTAGTACCTTTTTTTGTCAAAATATGTAAGAATTGATGCTTTTTGACCTACATTCGTAATCTTATCCAATAGTAAAAAAAAATGGTCCAAAATTATAACATGGACCCTTCCTTGCTTTGTACTAGTGCATTTGAGCACATTTAAAGAGAAAACATTGTCTAAACTTAAAAAAAGGTATATTAGACATAGATACTTTCATTACTATGTCCAAGATAGATCCTATGTATGTCGCCTTAAAACTAAGGAAATATGGTTCTTGTTTTGCAAAGTACAACCATCCCATCAATTTCACATATATCAATTTGCTCTACTGAATTATGTCGAGAGATCTCACGAAGAACCCCACCATCACCTCCTCCAATGACTAATACCTACAGCAGGACAAACATGTGAAAAATCTGTTAGATACAAACTACGACTCATATTATTTATATTACTCAACTCAATAAAAATAGTTATTCACCACCAAACAAACGTCACACCATGATTTCCCGCATATACTGAAAATTTTGGGTGAGTTGGTTTTGTTTCTGGTTGTGTTGTCATTGGGATCTTGCTCTGCTCCCTTGTCTATCTAGCTAGAATTATTTTAAACAAATGTTGGATTCTTTATCTCAGTCATCTAAATCTAAAGTTAGATAGACATCAGCCAGTTGCTTCCCCATTCCTTTTTGCTCCCTGGTAATAACTAAGCACTCAGATAAGAATAAACCGAAAAAAATTCAAAGTTATCTAAAAATCCCAATCTCAGAAAATTATCTCATTAAACTCCTAAACTATTGCATGTAAAAGATGTATAATCTAAGAAACTATTGTTTCTGATATAGTAATATGCAGACCGAAAAATCTGGATTCTTTTTGCACTAAAAATTGGAAAAAAACACTAAACTGCTCCAAGAGAAATCCTGATCCAAAAGTTTAAACATCCAAGTTTAATAATCTTCTAGTCTGGGTATGGTATGGAGATATTTCGCAAGGAAAAGAAGGAAATTTGAGTCTTTTAAAAGTCCAAGAGCTGACCGGGTCCAGAATATTATACACTCAAGTTTAATAGTTTTAAAACATGAATAGGGTGTGGTGGCAACAACTGTTTCTTGCAAAATCCAAGGTAAAGCCAAAGATATCAGACAAAGCATTAACATCTAGGTAAAATTAAAAGTGAAAGTGCTGCAAGGTATAGTCTTAGTCTTGAGACAATAACATGTGTCAAAGTTGGATATATAGATTGCATACTAGGTCGAGGGATCCAAGGTTAAAGAAAGCAGAATGCTGAGCACCACAACTGATTGAGGGTAGTTGACTCTCTCAGGCCCCTGCAAAAAGGAGATAGTTGGCCCCACTAATGGGTAAGATGTTTTGCGCTGAGAGGAGTAAGCTAGATCGGTATACACAAAAACAATAGGATGTGAGAAACACAAAAAGAGACTAATGGAGTCCACTAGGCCTAAGGCCCAATTCTAGGTAATGATCAGGCAACAAGGAAGTTCAAAAGCAGGCATAGAGCCTAACGACAGCAAAGGAACGTTGACTTCTAAGCACATAGCTAACCAAGGTGTTTTCTAGTTCGACAAGATTGAAGAGCCCAGGGAAATATTCAATTAGCAGAAGAAAATACCAACCTCTTTCAGTGTTTACAAGATACCAGCAGAGTTCAGTTGAGGTTCAGAAGTGCCAGATAAATGCAAAATTGGCTACACGGCAAAGTACCCAAGTATGGCCTTGTTATGGATGGACTTACAAGAACAATCAACAATGCCTCTTTTGTTTTGGCTGATCATATATGTAAGGATCTTTAATGGCTTTATTTCTGATTGATCATAAATTCATATAGTTGAGCTTCCAAATTGCCCAAATACCAAGGAAATGAACTCAAAGAATTGGAGTCTAACAACATGGAAAGTAATTAGACCTGTAATGGGAATAGTCAATTCACAGCTGAAAACGACCAAACTCTTTTGCTCTTTGGGAGTAAATTACCCTACGAGCCAAACTCATGGTGGTGATCCAGGCACAAGTTACGGATGAGGACACTACACTATGATATACATGAAGACAGAATTCAAAGAGAAACAAACAAGCATGCCCTTGTTATGGATGTTCTTAACAATCACTACTAACAGTTCTATTCCTGACTGACTTTATGTAAGGATGTGCAATGGCTCTCTATCTAGCTGATCTTAATTAGTAACCAATTGGTTGAAATAGAGAAACCATAACATATAACAAAGAATAAGCCCATATTGTATAAGGCAATTGCAATTAAAAAAGAAAAGCGGACAAATAACAACATAGTAAAATACAAATCGGTACCTTGCCAAAGGAAAAATGTTGAAATACAGACAATGAAGCTTCTCCAATCATTCCACTTCCCTATTCTAAAGGGTCTTCTAACTCCTTTGATAAAATAACACCTATTAAGATAACGTCCAGATAAAAAGGCTGGGCAAGAAACAAGCATATTTTTGTGAGGAGTATTTTAAAATGGCTTTTATGATTTCACTTTCTAGTATAAGGCAAGTCAAAATATTTGAGCTGTCAATTTATATGTGGAGACTGATTGCTCAAAAAAAAAAATGCTATTTATATTTAGAGACTCATTGCTCAAAACTAAAATGCTAGACTTTTATTCACACTACTATCTATCCATTCAAAGCAATTGTGCAACTCCATCTTCCTAATATTACTCTAAAAACCAATGAAGTTATTGACCTGCATAAAGAGATCTGCCAAGCATGTTAGAAGATTCTCCTCTGCTTCCCCTATTGGCTTATTGTGGGTATAATACTCCAACAATTGGTCTCTAAACATAAAATAGAAATAGAGAGCCTGCACTAGATAACAAAAAAGACTTCTTAGTTCACTCACTGATCAGAAGTTAATAACCAAGGAAAAAACCATAAGATGGTATTAAGTTGTATCTTTATATACCGAAAATCAACTCCAAAAAGATGTATACATCGTCAAATATATGTTCATTTAAAAGTTCCCCGTGGCCTATTTTATTTTGTGGCTTGTCTACAGAGAGATGTCTGCAAGTTAATCAAAAAATAATGAAGACTATAAATATCTAATCAGACACTCTGGTGGCATATGATCAGATAAATAATTTTTTTCCCTCCATTTATCTCGTAATAGAACACTCAGTGTTGTATTTTACTAAGAAGCCTCTTGCACTTGTTTAGAATTCAATAATCTCTCAAAAAAGAAACATTACCCTTGTTTTTGCACCAGATAATTACTTAGTGAGTAATTTTCTAGAATTTTATATTTCTGAAAAGGGGAAATGAAGAAGATATGAGTTTGTTCATTCTAATTAAGAAATTTTCAACAAGATACAGAGATGTACAAACTGACGTGTATCTCTTATCTTTGTACTGCTGTTATTTCTCCAAATTTTAACACAGTCAATAGTTGAATATTCGATATGTGACCAGCCATTGAACCCTACTGGGATTTTCCAATTTCAAAAGATTAAAGACTTGTTAACTTGTAAGCTCTTTTGTTTTTTTCAAACTTACATTGTTCCAGCTACCCCTGCGCTGACATGAGTGTTTTCCTCGTCAAACAGCCTTGCCAAGACAAAATCTGCTACTTTGAGATTTAAATCTTTATCTACAAGAATATTTGTAGATTTAATGTCCCAGTGTGTAACTTTTAGTAGTGATTCCTCATGAAGATATGCAAGTCCCCGTGTCTTATATTGTGTGGGCCAATCTAGCTTAATCTGGGATTCATTATGCTCTACAAATAAGAATTAGAATTCAGTGAGAAAAATTGGATCCCTTTTGCTCTCTGTAATAACTTCTTTGGAACAAATAAACATTTACAATGCAACCCATTATGACATCTTGTGGAATGTCATATTAATGAAATTACTAGATTTATAGAGAGCTTCATACCCTAGCCGTATGAAATACTAAAGAGCACTGCAAAATCTTAAGGCAAGCCCAAGGCACAAGGTTTGAAGAGGGAAAAAATGCATTGTGGCCGTAATCCCAAACAATCCATGCCAGTAAATTTGTTACGAGGAATAGCAAGAGAAATGCCCATGTCAATGGCAGCAGAAAATACATAGAATACGCCTCCTTTGCATGCAAAAATTGCAATAAGTGTTCCAAGTCTCCCCTGCATAAGAATGTTTTCCACGTCTCCAATGATCTCCGATCTGTAGGAGCTTCTCTAGTAAGACTAGACATGGAAAAAATGGCTTAGGTCTCCGCGACTACATTTTTCATTGTTTATTTAAAATATTGCAAGATGATTAAATGATCTTATTCATTTAATTATAAATTAACATTCAAATTCCTCTATTTAGTTAAATAGTCTTTAACATTTAAGTAATTCATTTTTATTATTCTTCTAAATTTTATTAATTAAGCAAATTACATTAATTTACTTTAATTACGTCACTAATTAATTCTAATTCATTTCTTTGATTCATTAAATAAGTTACATTAATTTATTTAATTATGCCATTTAATTCTAATATCTTCCTTTTTAGTTAATTAAATAAGTTTTGTAAATTTATTTAATTACACACCATCTAATTAATCTAATCTATTCTTCTAATTAATTAAATATGTTTTATAAATTTATTTAATTCAGTCATTCAAATTAAATCATATTCTCCCACATTTAATTAAATAAATGACTATTTATTAAATTAAATAATTGTATCCTCTCCTCTAAAGTGTTTCTATAAATTAAATAGTTCACTCAACTATTTAATCACATGCACATACTTTCTCCACTAAAGAAAGGAATTAATTCAATAATTAATTCTTTTATTTGAGCACATGTCCCTTAAATCTTCAAGAAAATATTTCATGCATAATTCTCTCTTTTAGTTCACTCATCAAATTGATCTGTCACCTCTTTCTGACTAACACTCTCTTTCAGTTCACTCACTTGATGGATCTGTCAACTCCTTGTGACTTAGACTCTCTTAGTTACACCTCTTGGAACAAATCGATCAAATCACTTAACTATTCAATCAAAACATGCAATTAGGTCCTCACACCCGATCTGGACCGTTTCAATTCAAATTAATCTCAACCGTCGAATCTATGAGACTTTTATAAAAGAAGCTTTTCAACTTTGTTTTTGATAATCACAATCTTTAAATTTTTTCTATCAAAATACTTGAGTGCTATTATTGAACACTCATACTTTGAAGGCATTTGAGTTTTTCAAAGTAAAGTGGAGAAGAATAATGGAGAGGAGTCAAACAAGCATGAAATTTGGGTGATTTGGTTCTTGTTTATGAATTCTTTGTTTGCATTGCATTTCATTATTGATTTGGGGATCTTAGCATGATTAGGAAATTTTTGATTGTTTCTACTGTTTTTGCTTTCTTTGTTTCTTGTTTATTTTCCTTGAATACATTTGGTCAATCTGACGTGAGGTCAAACTTCAAGAAAATTTATAGAAAATTTTATTTTTTGTAGGAATAGGTACAGATTGATGCATTTGTGGCTTCCTGCGATGCATTTTTGGCTTCCTATGCCACATCTGTGACTTCTTGCACCACATATGACTAGTAAAAATATTTTTTTGATTTACAAAATTTTGAGTTCTGATTTTAATAATTAACGTTTATTATGACTAATTCAGAGTTTACAGCGTGTGATCTAGTGGAGTTAACATAGTTTTTGCAGGATGATCAAGGTAGAAGATAGAAAGAATACAAACATTCAAAGACTTCTAATGTGTGGTTTTGTAGGATGATTGTCAAAGATTTTTTTTTTAAACTCCAATCTTATCTTGCTTTCTTCCATGCTTTGAGTCTTCACATAGGATTTCGTTTATTAATTAAATGGTAAATGAATCTTGTGTTTATTCTTCACATAGTAACTTATGATGTTTAATTAGGGTGGATTTATTACTATTTTTTGTGCTTGGTGTTTTTGCACACTTAGTTAAATCTAGATTTAATAACAAAAGTATCATCTCCCCTTGTGCACTTGTGTGATCCTGGGTGTAAGAGAAATTGTTATTAACTCTAGAGAGTCTACCTTGGTGGGAAAAAGTACTCACCCCAAGGAAAATTAAACTGATAATGAACTGAAGCCAAGCTACTCCCAACCAGTATATAAATGTGAATGCTAATGGAAAACTTAGCATTACAAGCGTAGATTTGTTATACATACAAGTTAATCTTTCCTCACATATAACCACCTGAACAGGTGCCCTAATTAAAATCCATTTGTTTTTAGATTTCCAAAATCCCTCTTTTTGTTGGTATAGGAGGTCAAACCTTTGAATTTGTCCCACATACTTGTGATTCATAGTAGAGATGAAGAATTTTTCATGGGAGATTCATGAGAACTCGAAGCTTGGCTGATCTGGAGAAGTGAGTGCCATAGAGGGGAGGCAGTGTGGTCAAGCTTCTAATCCATCCGCTAAGAATAAGCATAGTTGGAGAAACACAAGTGGGAACTCAATAGATATTATCTTTTCCAATCTTAGGAATTGCAAATGTATGTCTATTTATTTCAAAAAAATTGCTTGGTGTGTCTTATGTGTGTGTTCAAATCAAATTTTATCCAACAAAAGCATTCAAAAAGCCAATATTAAACAAGTCAGAAATGTGTCAAAACCTAGGAATAACTCACTTTTCAATGCATCTATCACACAGAAACTTGCATCTAGCATACTGAGTCACAACTATCACAAAGAAAACTGCATCTGATATCCTGAGTTGCAAGTGTCAAAACTTGCACTCCATTAGTGGCTTCTGCACCACATCTGTCTGTCATAGAAAATATCTCAATTAACAGACTCAAAATGGATCTAGACTTAAGACATTATTTTACTAGTAAAATGCATCTGACACAACAAACCACATATGTTATTTTTTGTGACACATCTGATCTTCTGAACCACATTTGCAGTCTAGAATGATGCATTTTCCTATCACAGAAAATATGAAATTTACCAAACTAAAACGTTAGAAAATTTACTAGATAGGATTTTATTATCTAATCTACTCTCCATTGTAAACTCGATTCAGACCCATGACTTGCTCATATTTAGGTTCATCCTTAGTTTTCCTATTACTTTCATCATTGCATTACTTAGATCATCCTTAACATACTGAGGGAAGTTTGTTTCCATAATACATTATAGAACTAGGGTAGATAAACTATCTTTCCTTAACTAAAAACATAGATTCAAATATGATTGCCTTTTGACATATCATTTTACAATTTGTCCTTTTTCATCATAGTGGAATACTTCAAACTCACCAGGTTAGTTTGAATTTCACCTAGTTAATTGATCACTTAGTCATTCTGGTATTGATCTTAAAACATCATTGACAATCCTAGTTGGAACTTTGCATCAAACTTGATTAGTTAGTGAGTCACCCCTTTAGTTATCCATGGATATTGATATATAGCTTGCATTATACCCTAGTCTTTGCATGTCATATTTTATCCCAAAAAAGAACAAAAATATAGCATAACTTTCATATCCTAGACATTTTCATTTTAGACATTATCTTAAGTTGTACCTTCATCATTTCATGTCATAATTTATACCAAAAAAAACCAAAAACATAGCTTGTACTATCACATCTTAGGTAGTTGCATACCTTATGATTCACATTAATGTGTCATCCCTCTTTGAGCAAGTCTTATCTTATGGTTTAGACCAAATTACAAAAAGAGATGATTAGAAATGGACCCTTCACAATAACATGAGGACTCTTACAATCCCACTTGCAACAACAACAACAACACACTTCCAATCAAGATCACGTGATCTACAAGACTCCCCTTTAGGACCATGGTTCAGAGAAAGCCTTTGGTTTAGGTACTAAAAACAATAACACAACCATTTATACAACTACTGGCTATAATTATACCAAGATCGTCCATCTTCATGCTATTGATGAACATATCAACACCATTACCATCAAGAAGACCCTAGAGTGCACTGTAAACACTCATAGAACTAAAATAACCATACCCGACCCTTCGCTTCCCAAGTAGTCCCAAGCTAAAGGGCACTTCAACTTGCTAGATCAGCTAGAGAAAACCCTAACACAAATATCCATATTGGAACTACTACACACATCACCTAAGCATAGGGCCATCCTAGATAAGATGCTAAAAGAAACATATGTCCCAGACAACCTTAATGTCAATTGATTTCAAGCCATGGTTGGATTCCTTTCAAGCTCTCACCATGTTACTTTCTTTGGTAGAGACTTCTCAACCCAAAATATTAACCATAATGACTCACTACACATTGGAGCCTTCATCCATCAAAATAGCATCAAACAAGTCTTGATAGATGGAAGAGCGGGATTGAATTTTTTTTCCTTAAAATTGGTTAAGGAATTGGGTTTTTATGAAGCATGTGTGGATAAGACAAAGAGCATAGTCATAAAAGGTTATGATGATGATGAATGATCCTCCCAAGGAACAATAACACTTCCACTCTAAGTGGGACCCATGATGTTGGATACAAATTTCAAAGTATTGGATCTAGAAATCTCTTATAATCTTTTCATCTGTTGACAATGGATTCATGCCATGAGGGTCATTCCCTCCACATATCATCAATGCCTAAATTTTCCCTACAACGACATCAAAATTACTCTCGAGGGTGACCTTGATCCCTTTGAGTATTGCATTAACCTACGAGACATCTCTAAACATCAAGTGCCACTTAGCCATGAGGACTCGACATCAAAATCATCCAAATACATTGATCCCTCAACACTCACTAGGACATCTGATGTCCCTTAGTCATTTACCTCCACATCCTATGGTTTTTCTACCAAATCCTTAGACCTCAAGATCCAGATCCAAGATAAGGGATGTGGAGGATATTGCATGAATAATTTACTAGCAAAATGACAATGTTGTTGTTGCCAAGGCCATCAAGATAGATGCATCTAGGGAACACTAAAAGATGGACATGCTTGGATTAAAACCTTTTGGGATCTTGATACTACATCTTCCTTTTTCCTATCCGCTTCCACTTCATCCTCCCATTTCCATGATGAACCTCTACTTAATCATGATTTCGTTGAGGGTATCCAATCATCATCCTTCCATCCCACCTACCTCGGGCTAGGATATGTATCTCCTACTGTCACCTCTACCAAGTCGCCTTGCCAAGTCGTTAAGGATGTGTAAGCTTCCTTTGATGTTAGCAGTATAGAAAAGGATAGTCCCAAAGATTCTATTAATGACATCGCCACTCCCATTTTTCCACTAGACATTCTTGTCACTTCACCTATTTCATCCATCTCACTTACATCCATTCACATTAGAGACATGGCTCAACAAGTCACAACTCAAGAAAAGAATAAAGGCAAAGCTCTAGTGAATGACCTATCTTTAAAAGGAGATCAAGAATCAAGAGACATAATGAAAATAAAGGAAGCTCAAGATAAGTCCTCTAGCCACCATAAACAACTATTGGACCAATAAAAAATACAAGTCAAGAATGAGCAAGATTTTCAAGAAAATTCCTCTAGCAAAAATCAAAAATAAAAATCAAAAGTGAAAGCAAGCAAAATTCAATCTCCAAATATGCCTCTCCATCAAAAATTGTTGGGGGCATCTATCAAGGAGAAATGTCAAGAAAAGAGCTTATTGATAGAAGGTCTCTATCCACATCACTCTCACTCATACCATATATTCCATTCCACTCATCCATGTTCACATATTTGTCATATCATCCCACCTTCATTGGTGATGTCTTCCAATGTGTCTTTGATGACGACCCTTTCATGTACTCTAACTCTTTGGTCACCTAAAATCCTATTCATCTAAAGCTTGGTGGCCCACGTGGTGTGCACATTAAGAATCATACCATAGCCTCTTTCATCTGCCACTTCTATCATCTATCATATTTTCCATTTACATTCAACATGCAGATCAAGTCCTTTTTTCTATTAGAGTCATCTAAACAAGGTCAAGGCATCATCACAACATATCTATTTTACACAACTTCAAAAAGCTTAGTTGAAAACCACAAAAAAAAGAGAAGAAAAAAGTAAAGAGAAATAATTCACCCAACAATGAAAACCATCTCAATGGTGCTTTGGATAAATACCATGGTGCAAACCTGGAAAATAGGCGCTATGTGTAGGCAATCTTCACTACAACATCTATTATCACTTCACAAGGTCTTTTCACCATCACCCATATTTCTCTAACTGTCCCTCCTTCATTCTACAACACCCATAATGAGAGTGGTTGCTAGTCCTATGGCTTGAGATTGGTTGATGGTCATAGCATACTGCGCAATCATTCTTACCATCCCATCCCACATGATACCTAACCAAGGGAAAAAAATTAACACTTTTTCTTGATGAAATAAAATTCTAGATCTTCAAGACTTAACACACTTGCGAAAAGACAAAAACATTCAAAAAAACATGTCAAAAGCATAAAAAACATTACGAAAACATGTCAAAAACATAAAAATATTTCAGAAAACATATCAAAAAAATAAAAACATTCAGATAACATGTAAAAAATGAAAAAACATTTGAAAATTTTCAAAACTCAAAAAAAATCTAGATAATCAGAAAAATACAAAAAAAAAGTCAACATCTATCCTGTCAATCTTTGTCATAGTTGAACTACATTTCCTTTGTGACTAAATGTAGGCAAGACAATTTTTCAATTTTCCCCCGAAGAATTATGTCAATCTTTTTAGGTTATTCAAAATAAAATCATGATCCAATCCTTAGTCAATAAGACAAAGTCATTGGTCATGTTGAACTATGAGGTCTCTGCATGTATAACATAGGTAATGCCATCAATTGATGAGCCCTTGAGGCCACACTAGGTCAGTCCATTAGAATTTGTCACATTTGAGTGAAGCCACAATAGTGGTTTACAATTTGATGGAGGAAGAAAAACTGAGAAAAAATGAACCTATGGAAAAAAAATTGGTTTTAGTGGTTTGAATGAACCTACAAGTTCGACCGACCCAAAAAGGGTTCAATCGAACCCATTAATTACTAGGCCAACATTTCTCGACCAAAAATACAAAATAAAAATGCATATTGAAGGGGGTTTGAATGAGCCCTAGTTCGAATGGACCCCTAGGGGTTCGCTCAAACCCCTAGGGGTTCGTACGAACCCCCCTAATTCCTCATTCTCCCCTTGAAACACAAAAAAACCTAAATTTTTACTCTTTGAAGCTTGGTTTGAATACGAAAAATGGAGGATTCTTCACAAACCCAATTGGAATCAGGTAGTCCTCAAAACGAGCTATCTAACAAATATAATTTTAATATGTTTTGGTTTTATTATGTATTTTTTTTTAGTTTTATTAAACATAGGTTTTTCATCAAAAGTGAAGGTCTTTATTCTGCACATGTGAAAAAATAGCAGATTATCAAAAAAAAATAAAAAATGAGTGCACTAGATATTGAAGTCCTTGATCCAAAAAAAAAAGAATTTTGATATATACAAAAAAAGTTACGCATTATATAGTCGCACTATGTCTGAATTGTAATTGGTTTGACTTTGAAACTTATTTAAAGAAAAAATATTTAGAAAAAAACTATATAACTAAGTGGAAGAACTAGATATTAGAGTTACAAATCTAAATTCAAAGGAATTAGAATTTTATCCTTCATGGAAATAAAGTTATACGTTATATGGTGTGCGTCATTTTTTAAAAATGTTGTTTTTTGAAAAAAATAGTTTTTGTGGGAAATGGAAAAAGAAGTGCAATCTGATTCCAAATTTTTTGAAAAAAATAATTCTAGAATCTATATTCAAAATGTGACAAGACTCTAGTTTGCACCATCTTCAAATTCCTCATGGTTTAGCTGCTATAGGTACCCGAATGTGAAGATTTAGTTAAAAATAATAATTTCAGTGTCCAGTTTGGCCGAAAATTGTAAACCACTATTGTGGGATCACCCATTCACTATCACACAAATCAAATATCTTCAAATAATTTTTATTTATTTTTAGTTAGTCCTGTCCGTCAGAGTCTGGTCGAACTACGTGGTCTTTGCGTGTACAATGTAGGCAAGGTTTAACAACCCCCAAGGCCTTGGATGTTAGTCCTCTTAGGTTTTTTTCATGTTGGTCATATCACATGGTCATACAATGAATGACTCAAATGCAATGTCACAAATGACACAAAACCAAACCAATCCAAATCAACAACCAATCTATCAAATCTATCATTTAAGAGTCTTCAAGATATGTCCTTCTTGACATCAGACTCTTTTCTATCAACCAATTTATTTAGGATATGTCTTTTTGGAATCAACAATAATTTATCAAATCAAACACTAAAGAGTCTTCAAGATGTGTCCTTGATGTTATACTCTTTCCTGTCAACTACGGGTCTTCAAAATGTGTCCTTGATGTCAGACCTTGTCATATCATCTATTCAGGATGTGTCCTTCCTAAAGAATCACTAGTCGCTCTTGTCATCACCAAGTCAATCTTGGCAAACAAACAAAATTCTGAAACACATGTCTTGAAAAAGCATTTTTCATTTATTTTTCAATGATTTGAAATGATCATGTAACTAGCCACCTCGATGATTTCCTATGATGGATTTGGAGGAGCGATAATGTTATATGGGAATATCTTGCTTTTTGACTAATTGTCTTATCTTTTGTGAAATTTTCATGTAACTAGCCACCTCGACGATGCCCTACGATGAATTTAGAAGAGTGACAATGTTACACGGGCATATCTTGCTTATTGTCTTATCTTTCTAAAATTTTCATGTCACTAGCCACCTCAAGGATGTCCTGACAACATGAATTAGAGGAGTAACAATGTATCATAATGATTTTCTTATCTTTTCAAAGCTATCATGTCACTAGCCACCTCAGGGATGTCTTGGAAACAAGATTTAGAGGAGCAACAATGTTTCATGACATGTTTTCTTTGATTGTTGTTTGCGGATTGTCTTGACAAAAAGACTAGGGAAACTCAAACCTTAGTATTTGTTAGGGACATTCCTTGTTTGTGATTGTCTATATTCACAATTGGATGACCTTCCACACCTTTGTTTATCTCATATCATGGTGTTTGTTATCCATTTGTATCATTTTAATGCCCAATGATGATTAAAATGCAAAATGCTTAGTATAAGGACAACAAAGTGATGACTTATCTTTATTTCATGCTAACAACAATCATCTTCAAGATAAAAATTTTCTTTCATTGTCTTCAAGCTAACTAATTTCTTTAGCTACCATCAAACTTCTGGCTATCCAATTACCTAATTGGGACAATTTCCAAATTTTTCTGAATTTTAAAAAAAATTGTCATTTTACTGGAGGGGGCATACCCCTACCTATTTCACATTAGGGCATGACTGAGGCATGTTATTCAAAATTCTTTGACACAAATGCTGAAATAACATTATTTCAAAGAGGGGCAAACTATAGACATGGAAAAATTGTTTAGGCCCGTGACTACATTTTTTATTATTTATTCAAGACACCTACAAGATGAGTAAATGATCTTATTCATTTAATTATAACTTAACATTCAAATTCCTCTATTTAATTAAATATTCTTTAACATTTAAATAATTCATTTTCATTATTCTTCTAAATTTTATTAATTAAGTAAATTACATTAATTTACTTTAATTATGTCACTAATTAATTCTAATCTATTTCTTTGATTAATTAAATATGTTACATTAATTTATTTAATTACACCATTTAATTCTAATATCTTATTTTTTAGTTAATTAAATAAGTTTTCTAAATTTATTTAATTACAGACCATCTAATTAATCTAATCTATTCTTCTAATTAATTAAATAAGTTTTATAAATTTATTTAATTAAGTCATTCAAATTAAATCATATTCTCTCACATTTAATTAAATAAATGACTTTTTTTTTAATTAAATAATTTTATCCTCTCATCTAAAGTGTTTTTATAAATTAAATAGTTCACTCAGCTATTTAATCGCGTGCACACACTTTCTCCACTAAAGAAAGGAGTTATTTTAATAATTAATTCTTTTATTTGAGCACATGTCTCTTACATCTTCAAGCAAATATTTCATGCACAATTCTCTCTTTCAATTCACTCATCGAATTGATCTGTCACCTCTTTTTGACTAACACTCTCTTTCAGTTCACTCACTTGATAGATCTGTCACCTCCTTGTGACTCATAGTCTCTCTCAATTACACCTCTTGGAATGAATTGATCAAATCACTTAACTAATCAATCAAAGTATTCAATCAGGTCCTCACACACAATTTGGACTGTTTGAATTCAAATCTCTCTCAACCATCGAATTTATGAGACTTCTATAAAAGAAGCTTTTCAACTCTACTTTCGATAATCACAATCTTCAAAGTTTTGCTATCAAAATACTTATAGGCTATGAGGAGTCAAGCAAGCATAGAATTTTGGTGATATGGCTCTTGTTTATGAATTCTTTGTTTACATTGCATCTCATTATTGATTTGGGGATTTTAGCATAATTACACAATTTATGATTGTTTCTACTTTCTATGCTTTCTTTGTTTCTTGTTTATTTTCCCTGAATACGTTGGGTTTTCATGCGCTCTTTGTCTCGTAACAAATGCAGAGCCTTTGACACCTCTCCAACCGTTAAACAGGGCCAATAACAGACCACTAGATTTCAGCCAGGTTAACTTGCAAGTATATTTGCATCCCACATTATCCACTGCTTAATAAATCGCCAAAAAAATGCATTTTGATTGGCCACTGCGCAGTGGATTAATCACTCATTACCATTGAAGCCTCCAATTCCCTTGGCAGGATCTAACAATCAATATTTAATTTTGAACACATTAAAATCATACGATTTAGAAAACAAACTAAATGAAATCTGTACATCAATCAAAAAAATAGATAAGCACAAAAGTCTTTTCATTTCCATTCTATTTTTGTTTCTATTGGCCCATCTCATCACAAAAAGTTGGAAAAATCTAATACTCTTCAAGATAGTATTATTTTTCTCAGAGATGCAATGAATATGAATGCCCTTTTTATTTGTTTTTACTATGTATATTGTAACAGTCAATACATAGATCTAGAAACCATGTCTGCCAGTTTTCTATTCAACCAAATTCACCTAGGGCTTTGCACCCAGTCACCTCTAAATGTGTACAACATAATGCCACCGCTTTAACACAGAGCAATGCACACTTGAGGTTTAACTTTTGTAACCGGCATGACATATTTGTGTGCCTATTTGAAGTTGTGATAGTTGTATTTGTGTGGTCAATTTTTGTAAATGTTAAACATATAATAATAAATCAATCACACCAATAAGACATTATATCAAAAATAGAATGTTAAAGTAATGAAAATGGAAAACTCAGTATTCTACTGTCGATGTCATCCTATCATCCTCTATGTTCAGTATTTTCATTGATTCCAGCTAGCTCTCAGATTGTATGCTAGGCTCAATGAATAGTCTTCCTAAAGAACGAGATTTTATTATGAAATGCATGCGATTGCTAATGCTTAAACTAAGACATGATTATTCTAATGCTAAACATGATTGCTGAAAATGAAAGATTATTGATGATGTTATGAAATTATTATGCTATAATGCTAGAATGCAATTAATCTCTAATTACTCTGATGTGTCTGTCGCTATTGTAACCCTTGCTTGGATCAACAATGCTATTTATAGAGTTTTTGAAAGCTTCTAATTGGTTGATATAATCAACAATTGTGAAAATTCCTGCCAGATTGAATGGTTGAAGATGAATGAGAGTGAAAAAAAAATAGAAGAAAGCAGAAAGCAAGATTTGTTTTCTTTTCTGTAAAAGCGGTAAGATAAGATTATAAAAATGAATTGTAAGAAATCATCATTTTTGTAAGATTATGGAAAGATTTTGAAGAAGATAAATAATGAATTATTAAATTCACTTATTAACTTATGGGTGACAAGGGGATTCTTCTAAAAATAGAGTTTTTACCCTAGATTTGAAGAATAATAGAAGATTTTATAATTTAAATAAGATATTTAATAATGATTTTGAAAAGATAGGCAAGGAATTTAATTAAATAAAAATATTTAATTAAACTTTTTAAGAAATGATATGTGAATGAAATTAATTAAATGAGATATTTAATTAACTAGAAGAAAAATTAAAATTTAATTAAACCAGAGAGACTTAATTAAATTAAAAAGTGGTAATTAATTAAAATAAATAAAATGTATTTATTTAATTAATTAAGTGGACATATGAATATGAAATAATTAAATAAAATTTGATTGATTTAATTATGATAGAAGAATAATCTAGATGAACAATACAAGTAAATTAATTTAATTTGATTATATGTAGAAGAATTTAGAGGGATTAATTAAATAATAAATATTTAATTAAATACTAGGATTAATCAGATATGACCAATTTTATGCATCTACAGTATTTATGTTTTTCAATTAGGAGTTGACAGGCACTACCCTCCATATATGATAGCTTATGTGTTGAACCCTTACACAGGCTAGCCTGCATTAAACACCTAAAGCAATACCAACAGGGTCTGCATCATGTCATCATCATTGCAATCATACATTCTTTCCCTTAGATCACATCCTACTAGACTGTTATGTCTATTGGTTACCATGCTTATGATTTGGATTTCTAACTATTTTTCTATGAAGAATAATTAGTTGGGAGTTGTTATCTAAAAGTATCTATTGGGAATAGTAGGAAACTCTAGGATCTTTAATTCAGTCTATGCTATGAAAAATGTCAAAAAAAATTCACATTCAATCTACCTGATAATTCAATTTTCTCATAGTGGCTAGTATTTCTAAAATATATTTATATGGTCACCTATGTAACAAGTTTGTGTTTGATCTGAGCACTTGTATATGATTCAATCTCATGTAGATTAGTCATTAAGTCTATTGTGAATTAGCTAATGAATTATCAGTTTGGATTTTTTTGTCAACTTAATATATATTATATGCTAAGATTAGTTGGGTTAACTGTGCTTGAGGTTAAAGTATTTGCAAACGAAAAACAAAGTATATCAAATGCATAGTTCATGAATATTGGGAATAAATCCATCCATTGATTTTATTTTCTCAAAAATTGTCTCAATATAACATTCTGCTTGAATTTATTCACACATGGATAAGACAGTGATCTTAGTTTGAAGTTTCAAAACCTTTCTTTATGATCCTAGATCTATGGCTCCTGAGAAATTTGCTTCACTGCTAGAACTCTTTTGTTTTTTCCACTTGTGGGTTGTTTTTCCATCATTGGTGTGGAACTAGTGGCTTAGTTTCTTTCAACATCTCACTGCCATAATGGGGGAAAACATAGGGGTATACTTTGTTTCCCTTTTAATACTCTTTGCGAGCACTTAGTTGTTTTAGCATAAATCACCACTGCTTTGGATTCTTCTCATCTAGATATAGTTTGTTGGCTATTATGAAAGAATGCTACTATGATTTCAAGTTTTCAAAGAGGATTATCTTGGTTGTGTAAGGAAATTCAAGGTGTGGAAACAACTCACCTAACGTCAAAACCTTAGGGAAGAATGTAGATACTCTTTAAAATTTACAATAATAGTCCAATTAAGATGCACTTGAAATAGATAGTAGAAATAGAGTATTTGAAAAACACATATGAACACCAGATTTACATGGGAAAACCCTTATGGGAGAAGAACCCACCACACCAAGAGAAATCACTTTGTATTACAATAACAAATAATTACATATAGAGTTTTGACCTATCTCTCTAATGCTAAATTACAATAGCTTTCACAATGATCAATCTTGTACAAGAACCTTCAAGTTACAATCTTTACAGAAGAGAATTAAACCTAATACGATTCAAACTATTCACACAACTGTTGATCGAACCAACCGAACCACTACAGAGATTACAAACTATATTCATGTCGTTCTTGGCTATCGAGCTTCCTCATAGAACTACCACAACAGACTATCTTCCAATGGTTCCAATTCAGCTCCTCTAATTGGCCAAATACCAGCCACATAGATATTCATCACTCAGTCAAAAGAATTCAAAATTTGTTGGCATATCGATGAGACACTAACAGTGTCTCGCTGATGCAACAAAGTCTTCATATCAATGTCGCAAAGATTCGTTTCCATCGGCAAGAGGTTCCACCAAGCTTACAACTTGTATCAACCTCAACATGCATATCAGTGAGACTATCGTTCTTTGACAAGACTCATATCTCTATTAAAAATTCACATCGATCTCAACATTGCTATCAGCAAGACTACAACAGCTGGCCAAGAGATTACACTGAAACTCCTTATGTTGTACTAAAGAGTCATTTTTTCGGCAGGACATACTACTCTCGCTAGGACATCACATCGAGCATTCATGTATTACTCTAAGTGCATCCAATATTCAGTGACACATATCGTTATTGCCAGGAGATCATACCGAGGTCCAAAATTCACATAGACTTAGTGTTCTCATCGGCCAGACAAACGTCTTTCATTGAGACATCATATCGAGTGATTAAGGGTTATACCGAAGCATTCAACATTAGACAAGACTCTACTACTTTTGCCAAGAGTTCTTATCGAAGTCACATGTGTTACATCGATGACATTTTCTATCGGCAAGACTCTGTTCAGGTCATACCAAATGTTAACTTTTCCATCAGTGAGACTTACTATTCTCGCTAGGACATCTTCCTGAAGTTTGTTGAGTTACCCCGAGTGAACACAGTTGGTGAGATTCCATTGTTGATGAGAGCTCATAGCGAACCTCTAAGACTTTCCCCGATATACGATATGAATGGCCTGTCAGCCAAAGATCTCCACGTAGTAAGAGGTCACACCAAATACAACATTTCACATTGAAGACTCCAATGTGAAACCGTTCGGCAAGACTTCTGCAAGGTCACAACGACTTGTACAAAACATAAAGATTCAAACTGCTAGTCAGCTAGACACAAAAGATGTCACACCGACATGGCTCCAATAGAGGTTTCAGCCTATGGGATTGAGACATACATTTCTAACAATCTCCCACTTGACGAAAATCACATAGGCACCTCCAGAGCACAACAAAAATTATTGAAAATCATGGGCACTAAGGGCCATTGAATTTGCACACAACCTGAACTTGTCTATGCTCAATGGATTCATCAATGCATCTACAAAATTCTCTAGAGTATCAACTTTTTCCAAACTAACCTTTCCATCCTCTACCATATCTTGTACAAAGTGGTACTGTACATCTATATGTTTCATTTTGGCATGGAAAGTAGGATTCTTTGCCAAAAAAATTGCACTGTGACTGTCACAAAAAATATTTATTTTCCCTACATCAAAACCAATGTTAGAACACAAATGTTTCAACCAAATTGCTTCTCTACAAGCATGTGTAGCTACCATGTATTCAGCCTACGTAGTGGACAAAGCGACTACATCCTGCCACTTACTCATCCAACTCACTGCACCACCATTCATCATGAAAATGTATCCACTGGTGGACCTCCTGCTGTCAATATCCCCTGCCCAATCAGAATCCACATAGCCTCAAATATTGTGAGTCCTCTGTGATTCAACCAAGTTCCCATGGTAACACAAAGAAAAATCTGAAGTTCCCTTCAAATATATGGAAACTCTCTTTACAACATCCCAATGTGTCCTTCTAGGATTTGCCATAAACTGACTAAGAACTCCCACTACTTGGGAAATGTCTAGCCTTGTACAGACCATTGCATACATAAAACTACCGACTACACTAGTATAGGGTACATTGGTCATGTCCTCCATCTTAGTAGGATATTTTGGACAATCTTCAACAAATAACTTTGTTCCCTGCAAGACTGGAACAACTAGCTGCTTGCAATCATTCATGCAAAATCTCTCTAGAACAGTTTTGATATACTTACTCTGACTGAGCTAAAGTTTTCTATTCTTCCTATCCTTGGTTATCTCCATCCCTAGAATATATCTTGCTGCACCAAGATCTTTCATTTCAAACTTAGCAGACAACTGAGACTTAAGATCATAAATCATTAGTTTACTATTGCCTATGAACAACATATCATCAACATAGAGAGAAATAATAAGAACTCGATCATTTTCAGCTTTATAGTAGACACAATGATCAGATTTTGATCTCACAAACGCCAAAGACAATACAAAAGTATCAAACTTCTGGTACCACATTCTAGGTGACTGCTTTAACCCATACAATTCTTTAACTTGCATACCAGTTTTTCTTTACCTTTTTCAACAAAGTGCTCAGGTTGGGACATATAGATTTCTTCTTCAAGACCACCATGAAGAAATGTTGTCTTCACATCCATTTGTTTGACCTTTAAGTCATATGCTGTTGCAAGTGACAAAAGAAATCTGATAGATGTCAACTTTGCTATAGGAGAAAATATTTCTCCATAGTCAATTCCCTCTATCTGGGAATAACCCTTTGCAACCAATCTCGCCTTGTACTTTTCCACACTGCCATCTAGACCAATCTTCTTCTTAAATACCCATTTGTAGCCCACAACTTTTCTGCATTCAGACAAGGGCACCAGACTCTAGGTATAATTCTTCTCTAATGATGTCATCTCTTCATTCATGGCTTCCAACCAAGAGTTTGAATCAGACATTTTAATTACCTCTTTTACAGTCCTAGGCTCATCAGTGCTAGAAATCAAGGCATAGGAACAAGTAGAATCAATCAATGAGAACCCATACCTATCAGGTTGTTTTCTTTCACGAGTTGACCTCCTCACTAGCTAAGGCTGAGGTTGTTCTTCTTTTGAACTTTCAGAACTGATTGATCTCTCCTTAGTTTTAGGTACATTTTGAATTTTGAATTCCTCTTTCTCTGGTGTCATAGGAATTAGAAGTACATCCTTTTTGTTTTCAAACTTAGTCTCTGACTATAGATCCAAGGTAGAAGGCTTCAACTCACGAAAGATTACACTTCAGTTGTATACAACCTTCTCTATTTCAGGATTCCAAAGCTTGTATCCTTTTATGCCAGCACTATAGCTAATAAAATTACATTTGACAGCGTTGTTCTCTAATTTAAATCTTTTCACATCTGACACATATGCATATGCCTCACAACCAAAGACTCGAATATGTCTAAGAGAGGGCTTCTTACCAAACCACGCTTCCAAAGGTGTTTTATCAACAAGAGTAAAGTTTGGAGAATAATTTATTAGGTAACATGCAATAGATACAACCTTAGCCTAGAACTTCTTCTCCAAGCTACCACTACTAAGCATACTTCGTGATCTCTTCATCACTATCCTATTGAACCTTTCTGCAACTCCATTCTACTATGGAGTATAAGGTGTAGTCATATGTCTTTTAATCCCATGGTCCTTGCAATATCTCTTGAATTCATCAAAAAAAAATTCACCACCATTATCAGTCCTTAAGCATTTTACTTTTCTTCCAGTCTGAGTTTCTACAAGGTTTTTAAATTCCTTAAATCAACTGAACACTTCTCATTTACTTTTCAGAAAATATAAAAATGCTCTTCTTGAATAGTCATCAATAAACAACACATAGTATCTTGATTTAGACAAAGAAGGAACATTCACTGTACCAAATACATCAAAATGAAAATAATCTAGCAAACCAAAAGATTTATGATGAATTGAGTAAAAAGAAACACAGTGCAGTTGCTTTCCATATATACAATGCTCACAGAATTCAAATTCTAGATTACTATCTTCAAGCCCCTCAACCAGGTTTTTATTTTTCAAGGTTTTAAAACCTTTTTCTCCTATGTGGCCTAGTCTATGATGCCAGAGTATAGTCTTCTCTACTAGAGGTTTTACTTCCATAGACTTTACATAATTAGGGATATTTCCCTCTTTACCTCCATGAGTAGCTTTCTATGACTTTACAAAGACACTGTTACATTAAACAACCTGTGCATCTAGCTTGTACAAGGTACCAATTCAAGCACCTCTAGCCAACACCATAGAGCCTCTAGTCATCTTGCAGCCATTTCCAGAGAATGTGACTTGTACTCCAATATCATTCAGCTTACTGACAGATAGTAGATTTCCAGCCAGACCTGGTATGTGCAGAACATCCTTGATCCCCTTTATTCTTCCATAATGGAATTAGATTCTAACTCTTCCATGACCAACAATCTCCAAAGTTGAATCACTTGCTAAGTACACCTTTCCACCATCATATTCTTCATACTTCGTGAACCAGTCTCTATGAGATGTCATGTGAAAAGATTCTCTAGAATCAATCAGCCAGACATCATCTGATTCCTGTGTAGCCAAGGTAGCAACGAAGGCGTCTGAATCACCCTGAGAAGACTCATTGTCAGAAAAACTCTTCTTCTTCTTCTTTTTCTCCTCTTTGCAATCCTTTCAGACATGAACAAGTTGCCCACAATTCTAGCATTTCACCTTGGACTTCTTTCCAGGAGACTTTGATCTCCCCTCTATTTTTGATTTTGATTTCTTGTCCCTCTTCTTACCTTTCTCTTTTGATCTTCCTCTAATAGCAAGAGCTTCCTTTGCCATCTCAAAAGATTTCCTTCTCATCTCTACTAATAGTAAAGAATGAACAACATCTTCCATCTTGAATTTCGATGTTGTACTCCCAATAGCCATCACTGGATGATCCCAAGAGTCTGGCAAAGAACACAATAGAAGCATACAACGATCCTCTTCTTCAATTTTTACACCAACAGATGTTAATTGAGCAATCAGCATATTAAATGCATTCAAATGATCAGCTACAGACCCTCCTTCCTACATTCTCAAAGAGTACAACTTCTTCCTCGGAAACATTTTATTCACGAAGGACTTCCCCTGATAAATAGACGCCAGTCTTGCCCACAAAGAGACTGTAGTCTTTTCTTCATGCACATTCAGAAGAACAGAGTCTACAAGACAGAGCCTTATCAGCCCTTTTAATTTTCTATTTGCCAGGACCCAATCCTCTTGCTTCATGGTTTGATGTTTCATTCCATACACTGCAAGCGATAGATCATGATCAACTAGAAGATCTTCCATTTTGAGTTTCCACAACTCAAAATTATTGCCATTCAATTTCTCTATTTCCATCTTCCCGGATGTGCTAGCCATCTCAATCTGCAATCATAATTAACAAACTCTACAAGACTCCCACTGAAAAGAATTGACACAAAAAATCCAACGTACCCACAAGGATAACACAACTAGCTAGGCTCTGATACCACTTGTAAGGAAATTCAAGGTTTGGAAACAACTCTCCTAACATCAAAACCTTAGGGAAGAATGTAGATACTCTTTAAAATTTACAATTATAGTCCAATTAAGATGCACTTGAAATAGATAGTAGAAACAAAGTATTTGAAAAACACATATGAACACCAGATTTATGTGGGAAAACCATTACAGGAGAAAAACCCACCACACCAAGAGAAATCACTTTGTATTACAGTAACAAATAATTACATACAGAGTTCTGACTAATCTCTCTGATGCCAGATTACAACAACTTTCACAATGATCAATCTTGTATAGGAACCTTCAAGTTACAATCTTTACATAATAGAATTCAACCTGATACAATTTGAACTATTCACACAACTATTGATCAAATCAAATGAACCACTATAAAGATTACAAACTATATTCACGTCATTCTTGGCTACCGAGCTTCCTCATAGAACTTCCACAACGAACTATCTTCCAACGATTCCAATTTGGCTCCTCTGATTGGCCAAATACCAACCACGTAGATGGTCATTGCTAGATCAAAATAATTCAAACTTTGTTGGCATATCAGTGAGACACTAACAGTGTCTCGCCGATGCCACAAAGTCTTCATATCGATGTCACCAAGAGTTGTTTCCATCAGCAAGAGGTTCCACCGAGCTTACAACTTGTATCGAACTCAACATGCATATCGGTGAGACTATCGCTCTTCAACAAGACTCATATCGCTATTCACAAGTGACACCGATCTCAACATTGCTATTGGCAAGACTACCACAGTTCACCAAGAGATTACACTGAGATTCCTTATGTTGCATCGAAGAGTCATTTTTTTAGTAGGACATACCACTCTCTTTAGGACATCACATCGAGCATTCATGTATTACTCTAAGTGCATCCAACAGTCGACGAGACATATCGTTATCACTAGGAGATCATACCGAGTTCCAAAAGTCACATATACTTAGTGTTCTCATCAGCCAGACAAACTTCCTTCGCTGAGACATCATATCAAGTCATTAAGGGTTATACCAAAACATTCAACATTCAACAAGACTCTACTACTTTTACCAAGTGTTCTTATCAAAGTCACATGTGTTATACTGATGAAATTTGCTATCGGCAAGACTCTGTTCAAGTCATACTGAATGTTAAATTTTCCATTGGTGAGACTTTCCATTTTCGCTGGGACATCTTCCCAAAGTCCATTGAATTACCCCGAGTGAATAGGGTTGGTGAGACATTCCATTGTCGATGAGAGCTCATAGTGAACCTCTAAGACTTTCCTGAATATACGATATGAGTGGCTTGTTGTCTAGAGATGTCCACACAGTAAGAGGTCACACAGAATACAACATGTCACACTAAAGACTCCAATGTGAAACAATTCGGTAAAACTTCTGCAAGGTCATAGCAACCCGTACAAAACATAGAGATTCAAACTGCCAGTTGGCCAGACACAAAAGATGTCACACCAACATGGCTCCAATAGAGGTTTCGGGCTATGGGATTGAGACATACATTTCTAATAGGTTGGAACTACATATATGGAAGTAGAGGATTCTGTTGATATGTAATCTAACCCAATTGAATTGATGCCTCCAATTGAGTCTTGGATCAATATGCCAAGAAAGTAGTTGGCAATCTTTATTTGTTCCAGGGTTCCTGATGAGTCCTCCATTAGTTTGTAGTAATGATCTCATATTTTTCTCATATTGGCTTTCAAACAATTATTTCTGTAACTCTATTTAAACTTTCATTGAGCTATTATTTTTAATATCTAGACTAGGATAGAGCTTAACATTTCAAAATATTTATGAGAGACTACTACCTCCTCAAAAAATTCTTCTAAGGATGTAGATATAGTTATGGTATCTTTGTTCAATGTTGGTTTACTTGCAAATGAGATAAAATAACCCATTATGATTGGTCTATTCTTTTGGTGCCCTTGCTAATCGGAATATATTTTATATCTACACCAGGTTAGAGATTAATATATCAAAATAGTTTAGAAGAGACTCCTCCCTTACCTTCTCTTTAGCAAATGCTCTTAGAGTTATGTACATAGCTCAAATAACTTTATTCAAATTGTATTAACTTTGTTCAAATTGGTTATAATAAACTCTTCAAGTTTTTTTTATGCTTTCGAGGCTTCTGTATATATTTTCCAAACATGTTTGTTTTGTGAGGACTGATGAAACAATATACATTAAGCAATATTTATTGTAAGGTTGGTAATGTTTGAGGGTAATGTTCCTTTAATCTCCTTTATAGGAAAGCATTAGAATGTAGTTGTAAAGATTTCTGATATTGATGAGGGCGCAACCCGAGACATAGAAAATAACCCATAAACAAGAGTATAATTTTATTATTCAGAGAATGGAGCTTCTTACATGTAGAGGATCTCAAATCCCAAAGTTCTACAACATATGCAAGCTACAGAAAGCTACAAAATAACCCTTTCGCAATATGCGAGCTTGTCCACAAAAAGTTACCCAAAAGTTAAAAAACCCGCCCATAAATAGAGTTCCTCATAAGTTTGGAGCCAAAACAACATTCAAATTGAGTTTAGGCGGTTTGGCGTCGAAAATTTACAACATGAAGTTCAAATTTCAAAAGAGCATTTGCAATGGTATCTTCTAGAAAGTGTGCCAACTTCCCGGGGCCATAACTTTTGATCCGAGACTCCGATTCGCGAACCGTTTGAACCGTTGGAAAGGTCTCGAAATCAAGAACGCGCTTGAAATCTCTATGCCAATTTTGGAAAGTTTTGGGGCCGATCCGGGAGCTCTAAGTGCCTCAAATCCCACTCGGAAGATTTTCAGGTGCAAATCTGGGAAACTAAAACTGCAATATCTTTCAACTCAGGAACAAAAAATAAAAACCATAAATTGGGAATTTCATTATGACGAAAAGGGTATCCAAAAATGTAAAACCATCTAAAAACTGAGAACCTTGAAAATTAACTATTTTTGGGTGATGCAACATTGCCCTTACACCACTGGATGCTCCTGCATAAGATATCGAGCTTCTGTGGATGCATTCATTGGTGAGCATGGAGAATTAAGTTTGTGTTCCTATAGGTTCTCTTCATTTTATTATATTTAATTATCACCATGTGGCGAGTATGGCAAGGTGGCAAGAATTAGAGTGAACAAGATTGTGCTGAAAGACAGGCTAAATTAAATGTTAAGTTTTCCTTATGTTTTGAAGTAGTCTACAAGTTTTAGATTTAAGTCCTAGGATAAACACAGACTGTATGTTTAATGAATTCTAATTTTTATAACCATTTACCTACATCTTCCTGTTGTGCATGCATATAGATAAATGAGCTTAGGGAGATAGGTAGGAAGGCAACAACAACTGTCAATCTATAACAATCCTTAGTTGGTCAAAACCACCCTGCCAATACTAGGCAGGAACTACGTTGCACTACAGTCCTTGTTATTGTTGATATCACTCCAATGTTTAGGAATATTTTTATTTATGTAAGTAAATGAAGATGATTTTAGTTAATTTTTATATAAATATAAATAGTATTTACATTAATATTTATTAATTTTTAACATATATTTCTCTTTTTTTAACTAGAGGAGGTACTAAAGAGGGACAAGAAGTTGTCAACATGGTTTTATCATATATAAAATTTTAAAATAATTAACTTATATTTTAGTTTTAGTGATAGTAAAGTTACTTAGTATTACACTTTATTCAAATTGAATATATATTCCAAAAAATATAGCATAAAAAGGCTTGGATATTTCCATTGGTGAACTTTTGTACATTAATAAAATTTGTTGCTAATTAATTACATATATTTTTATTCTTGGTGGAGGTGTGAGCTAAGAGAAATACACCTTTCCCCATAGAAATTACATTTTTCAAATTGTATTGACCTACCTCCAATCTTTTCATCTATCTAAAAAATTAATGGCAACTTCATCTAAGACTTGAATGTATCTTCTCCAATAGCTTTTGACAATGAAGATTCCAAACACTCCCCAAAATCTAGCAAAAAAACTCTTCATCCACTCAACATACCAATCCCATGGAATTTCTCCTCCCTCATCAACCTTTTCTTCTTGAGTGGGTTTGATATCAAATTTTCCACATTTACATGTTTTATTATCAAGTGGAAATCCACAAAGCCCAAGGTTCCCAAATAAATATGTAGAATAACTGAATGTTGCAAATTGACCCCCTTTTGGGATTCTTCCACAAAGCATGTTGTTGATAACAATGAAAACACACATAAATGAGATCTTTAACAATTCACTTCGAATCTCACCTTTCAATTTATTCTTTGAAAGGTCCAATGACTCTAATTGCTCTAGCATGCCAAAACTAATTGGAATTTTTCTAGTAAGATTGTTTCTTGATAAGTTCAGTGCATGCAAACCTTTAAGACTTCCAATAGATGAAGGAATACCATTTGATAATTGATTCCTAGAAAGATCAATGCAAGTAATAAGAAAAAAAATAGAGTTGACATACTACAGCTTCAATCCTTTGTTTCTCACTTGGATCTCTTCTCTGTAATAATAGCCCGACTTATGATGACTACTATTTGGGATTCTTACCTATGCATCCATTATAGCTTTCAAATTGGCTAATTTTGGTGGGATGTATCCTTTCAAGTTATTATTTGAAATATCTAACACATGGAGGCTGGAAAGATTACTTAATTGATTTGGAATGTGCCCATGAAGATCATTTGACCTCAAAACAATCATCATCAACTTAGAGAAGTGTGCTAGATGAAGGGGTATATTTCCCACTAATAAATTTTCAAGCTAGAAAAATTTTGAAGACTTGATGGCAAGTTTCCCCTCAAAATATTTGCATTGAGTTGCAGCGTTTGAAGAGAACTTACTATTCCATTTTGAGTTGAAATGCCTCCTATCAAATTATTATTTCCCAACTTCAATCTTGTCAAAGAAGAGGAATTAGATAGGCTTGATGGTATTTTACCAAATAATCTATTCTTTGAGAGATCCAATAGCTCCAAGTTTTGTAGAAGGCCAATGGAGGGAGGAATTTCAACACTAAGATCATTTGTTGAAAATGAAAAGAATATAATTCTATCTAGAAGTCTAAATTTTTTTTTTGGGATAACACCTACAAATCCATTTTGTGACAAATCCAATAGCCAAAAATTCGAGGAAGTTGTTAAAGGAATTGGAAGGAAACCATTCAACATATTTTTATGTAAATATAAATAGATAAAGGAACAAAAGTTCAAGGTGAAGGGCAGTTGGGCTTGGCCTTGGAAGTTATTGTATGATAGATTCAAGTCTCATAGATATGGTAAATATCCTAGGCAAGGTGGTATATTTCCAAAGAGACAATTTTCAGAGAGATCCAAGATTTTTAATTCATATTGTGTTTGAGAGGAATGGAGGAAAGATACCTTCAATATTACAAGAAGCCAAGCTCAAGCTAGACAAGGAAAATGGAGGTATCCATTGTGGGTCAATTTGGATAGTCAATTTATTCTAAGAGAGGGAAAGACTATCAAAGTTACTATTACTTTTGAAAGCATTAAGAGAAAAGTGATCTTGTAGGTGGTTGGATGAGAGATCAAGAAAATTCAAGGAAAAAAGACGACCAATAGACAAAGGTATAATGCCACTCAATTCATTGTAGGAGAGATCAAGGTCAACTAAAAATTAAAGTTGGCCAATAGACAAAGGTATAATGCCAGTCAATTTATTGGAGGAGAGAAAAAAAAATTCAAAGATGAAACTTTTTTAATAGAAAAAGGTATAATACCACTCAATTCATTGGAGGAGAGATTGGGATAAGTTAAAGATTGAATTTTATCAATAGATAAAGGTATAACTCCACTTAGTTATTTGCAGGAGAGATCAAGATAACTCAAATATGAAAGTCGACCAATAGAAAAAGGTATAATGTCACTCAGTTTATTGTGGGAGAGAGTGAGATAATTTAAAGACAAATGTTGACCAGTAGACAAAGGTATACTCCAAGTTGTTATATTGGTCCATGGTATATAAAACATGATCAACTATGGCCATTTTCCACACAATATATTACCTATATCTCAACTCAATTTTGTATTGTAAGAAAAACTAAGCTCTTGAAAATGAGGCACATTTCCCAAGCATAAATGCGTTGCGGAACTAAATTCATTCCCATCTAAAATAAGATGGGAGAGGGAGGTGAGGCTTTGGATAGTATTGGGGATTATGGTCAGAGAGCAATATGAAAGGTCAAGGTGTTGGAAGAGATGGATATGAGAAAGGGTTTCTTCCAATTCTTTACTTTTCATATTCAACAACACACCACTAAAAGACAAATGTTTTAACTCTTGCACCTTTTTTGTCCACCTTAAAGTAGAGCTATACAACCCCAAACTTGAAACATCCAAAAATTGCAAGTAAGAGATATTACCAAACTTCCATAAAATTTTACCATGGAATCCACTAGAGGCCAAGTTGAGGTAAGTCAAGGTTTTCAGAGAGCCAAGATCCATTGGAATTTCACCTTCAAAATAGTTATTGTTCAGACCCAAATGTCTCAATTTTTTAAGACCAAAAAGTTCTGAAAATATTAAAAAAATTGTTATTAATAGCTATAAACAAATTATAACTTATAAATTAAATAATAAGTTATTTCTTTTATTGTAAATAAAATATAAAATTCTATTAATTATTTAATCCATAAAAAAATTAATATTTAAATAAAACATCAAATACAATTTAACTAATTATTACTTATAGAAATGTAAACTTCAAAATTAGTACCTTTGGGTAGATGGCCATCGAAGGAATTCATGTGCAAGTGCAAATAATCCATGTACTTTAACTGGAACAAAACTAAAACAAGATTTTTGTAACTATTGTTGTAGCCATCATAAATAAAGAGAGAAAGAAGAAAAAAATGAAGAATTGAGTTAGCAAGAATGCCAAGAATAGAACAAAAGAGGAGAGAGAAGTGAAGGAATGAATGAGTGGTGCATCATAACAAGAGGGGTATCACACTATATATAACATGTTACTCTTAACTACCATTCTATTTTCTGGTAAATATAAATATCACATTACATTTTCCATAACAATTCAACAAAAATTCAGAATTGGAATCAACAAGAATTTACAATTGGAATCAACAAAAATCAATGCTTTACTAAATTAATGATGTTTATTTTTAATGAGTATTTTTTTTATTTATTGAATTCAAGTTTTTTCCCTTTAATGTCATGGACATCTTTATTTAAGGATATAGGTTTAAGCTTGGAGAAAACTCTATGGTTAATCACATTTGAGTTGGAGTAGTACTGGGATGGGTGAGCTCCTGGAAGGCTAAGTACTTCACCTCTATTAGCATCACCTAGATGAAATGAGTGCTAAATGGACCATTTATTGTCATGGGATAAGGATTCTTGTGGATCACTACTCATGAAACATGGTTCAATGAGTTTGACTCATAAAATTGCATGGTTGAATCCTTGTAGAAATATCACAATTTGACATGTTGAGGAAAATACCTCCTACTTATCAATTAAATAGCTAAAGAGGCTCTAGAATGAATGGTTCATGAGGTTCAACACTTGTTGAATGTTTTGCAAATGGGGTTGCAAGCTAAGTGGGCTTAACCTTGGAGAAAACTCTATGGTTAATCGTGCTTGAGCTGGAGTAGTACTAGGATGGGTGACCTCTTGGGAAGGTCTAGTGTTTCATTATCATGAGAGATGGGTTCTTGTGAACCACTGCTCATAAAACATGGAGGTATGTGCAGGATCATCATGGAAAAAATAGGCCCTTAAGTGGCAAAAAATTCAGAAAAATCAGAGTTAAGCAACTTGACATAAAAATTTGAATAAGTTATCTATATTATTTCAAAAATACGTGAGAATATAATCTATAGAAAATTGAATGTAGTTTATAAACTACTAGGTTTGTTTTAAAAAATGAAAAATCTATTTGGTGAAAATTTGAAATTTCAATGTAGTATACTTAAATTTTAGGGAAAAAATAAGTAGGTGTTTGTCTGACCACCCTAACCACAATAAAATGATCATATTTTTTTATAAGATTTTAGATATAAGTAGAGAACTCATGTCCCAATGTGATGCATATTTTTTAGTAATTTTTTTCCAAGTAAATAATTAATTATGATTTTTTCATTACAACTTTTAAAAAATATAAAACTCGTATGTATGACCACCTTAACTTGGTCAAAACTTCATGAAATTCATTTTTTCTTTTTTTAATCCTATAGTATGTGAAAAATAGAATGTGGTACATGTTTTAGATTTAAAAAATTTGATACCATTTGAAAGCTATAGATATTTTTCAATCAACCTATCAATCAGCGCTTTAGTCGTAATTCAAATAGAAAATGAATAATAATTATTTATTAAATTCAAAGTAAAGCATAATTTATATTGATGTAAATTTGAGAATCTCCTTTAAAAACCCTTTTCGTTTCATCAATTTTGAGTAAAAAAAAGTCGTCAGCCAGATACCCATCATATTGCCACTTTTTGGCCCATCATGATCCTGCACATACCCATGGGTCAATGAATTTGAATCATAAAACTACACGATTGAATCCTAATAGCAATATCCTAGTTTTTAATTTTTTATGAAGTTTATCTATATAAATAATAATTATATTTTCATAAATGCAATAATAATTATACCTTCCATTAATAAGAGACATTAGAAAATTATGCATCTTCCTTACTATAAGAAATAAAATTACACATTGTATAAGGGAAGATAGTTTAGAAAAATGTTAACTAATGGCTAGGATTAGTTTCTAAAATAAAAGTAAGAAACATTTGGAAAAGTAAAAAACTAAAAACATGATTTCTTTTTCTTTTTTTTTGGGTAAGAAAAAGAAGTCTTATTTGTCTCTTTTTTGTGAAAACATTTTTATTTTTTAACTTGTAGTGTGTCAAGCTGACTAATGGTTGCATGACACATCCTTCCAATACCACACGGATGGGGGATTCGAGTCCATGACCTCTTGCCCACAAAAAAATACTTTATCCACTCAAACCATGGTCCCCACCCCCTTTTTTTGAAAACACTAAAACCTTAACTTCAACATATATTATATCTATAGACACTGAAAAATGTCTTAAACAATATCATGCACTCAAAACGGGTATACTAACATCATTTCCTCTTAAAACCCATCCTCTTTTTGCTTAATTGATTAAATTAGCATAGTTCTTTAATTAATTGTATCATTTACATCTATTAACCTAATTCATCAAATCGGGTTAATTCACCCCCTTTCACACTAACATTTCATCTCATTAAATTAAATAAATCAAACTATTTAAAATTTAATTCCCTAAGTCTTCTTATTTAATTAAATGTCATTTCACCTTTCCCCAATTCATTAAATCATTTAATTTAATGAATGTCACTTTATTCTTCTAATTTCCCTAATTACATGATTAAACCCTTGTTTAAATTAGCAATTATTTAATTAATCTAATTCCTTCCACTTGCAAGGGAATAATCCTCCTTTGCACATTCCTCCAAAAGAGGAATATTCCCATGGAATATTCCTTCCCTTTCCACACAATTAAACTTTTTTTTAATTTGCAAAATTATCATTTTCCCTCACCCATGGGAATATTCCAAAGAATATTCTCTCTCCTCCAATCATTTGAAAAAGGGAATATTCTCACTTGGATTCTTATACAAGCTAACTTGTGACTTCTTGTGAAAGTTAACTTTTGACCTCTTACATAGGTCAAAGGTGTCCTTGTTTGGAAGGAATGCGAACCCTTGATTAAATATGTTCTTGCATTCTCACTCATTGATGAGAAACCATGATCCATGCCTTTAATTTCCTCCATCCTTGACCATTGATTAGATTTTTCAATCTCAACCCTCCATTTCTCATTTGCTTTCCTATAAATAATTCACTATTTGGAGACAAATAGATCCATCTTTTTTCAGAGCAAACTTATTTTGTTGAAATCACTCACACTTACACTCACTTTTAACTCACATTTAGCATATTTTAGTTCATTTTTAGTTGCATAATAGCTTAGCTTCCATTAATGGCTTCCATGCATCCATTTAGCTAAATAGATAACTAGGGTTTGAATCTTTTAGTTTAATCTCATCTAGATTAGTTTAGCAATTGCATATCTACATATTTTAGCATAAAATCATGGTAGATTAACTCTTCCATCATATTTATTTTAGCATAAATAGTGTTTTCACTCACATATCACAACCATTTCATTGATTATCTTCAATAGAATCGATTCAAAAAGCTCACGGATCATAGATTTGGGAAAGGGTTGGCGTTTCATATCAACATGACACCACTCCCAAAATGGGATAAGTTTCAAATGGGTTAGAGTAGACATTTAAACACTTTCATAGTTTATGATGTTTAGTTTCAATAAATATTTAGTTTAAACATTCATTTGAATGATCTTGTTTAATATTGAGTATTAGTGGCTATGTTATGCTTTGATTCCTCATAGGTCAAGCATAATAGGTCCATAATAGTATCCTTGATTGATATTCTATTGCTAGGAGGGAACATCAATCAAATTTAATCAATTTTATCTCGAATTTGATTCATTCTGACTTTTACAGGAAAGAGCGATGCCCAAGACAATTTAAGTGATTCCTTTGAATGGCATGATCATACAATGACACTATTGTCATTTCAAACAATGCATATTAAATATACCTATGCTGATTAAACAAACGATGATGCTAATACATTTTAGAGGTATCGAAGATTTACAAATGATGATGCCTGGCCAAACAGTGATGCTATTGTTGTCTTTGTTTTCTCTACAAAGTGAAACCAAAATTTACTAGAGTGATGCCCCTATTCACCAAAGTGAAACTATCGTGAATAGCGATGTCCAACTTTGGTAAGAAATTTAACAATCATTTTTCAGCATTTGTTTTAATTTTTTTGATTCATTAGAGTACTAACATGCCTCTAATGTTGTTTGGGTATTTAGACTAATAGGGTTTTGTAGGATTGGATGAGATGAAGCTAAAGTGAAGAAGCATTATCATCTTAAGATTTTATGATTGTAATAAGTGTTTGACACTTTGGGGCAATTATAACCCAATTTCTTGTGTTTTTTACTTTATGCTCTAGGACCTCACTAAATTTTATTTGGGATTAAAACGAATGTTGAAACGGGACTAAAATTTAACTCTCATTTCTTCATTGTCTTTTAGATTTAAAATTGAACAAGGCAACTTAACATTTTGTTTGGTGCATAAAATGAATTCATCTTAGCTTTATTCGGTAAGATGAATTACTGTCTACTTTTCTATGGCATACTTGTAGTGTGTATCCAATACCCTTGCACTTCATGCAATCTTGGGTGAAGAGAAACACTCCAAGTGTACTTCAAACGTTGTTTGTGTGCTCTTATAATACATATCCAATCCCCCTGTGCTTCATGTGATCTTAGGTGAAGAGAAATACTTAAGTACAGTTTTACTCTTTATGTCACTCTTAAGAGAGGACTTATTATGAGATACACCCCACAACGGGAAACTCATAGGAAAGTTCTTGCAAGCACATTTACCAATGGGCTATATTAAAGGTTGGGAAATTGTGAGAAAGTACCTTCTATCCTGGACTACATAACATACTGCATCTAGTACCATACCTTAAGTGGAACGAGAATGGTAGTAAGATCCTTAAGTGGAAAAGTAGTTGCATATACAGTTGGGTGTTCTTAGTTTGTTACTTAGAACAATTAATTAGTTGTCAAAAATCCTTAATACTTGTTGGTGCAAGAATAGTTGTTCTGAAGCCACCCACATTTTTACTATTCATTATTGAAACAAAAAACCTTAGGATCTTAGGATCTTCAGGATTTTGAGATTTGGTGGTCTTGATAAGTGTGTAGCATGGAGGGCAACTAGTGTTTCCAAATCTCTAACTATTTGCAATGTCTTAGTGTTTGGAGAAATTTTATTAGGGACTCAACAAGTATGGCTATTTGAAACCTAGGAGGTGAATGATTGTGAGTCAATTGAAATACATTGCTTGGTTCCAAAATGTTACAAAAAGAACATTCACTATCTTCCTCAAAACTTCAAACACTTTGGCCTAAATATGAATACCTTTTTGAATTAGTCTTGATATTACTACTTGTCCTAAGGATTTCTAAATATCTTGACTTATATCTCAATCCATATTTTCCAAAGACAACATAGGTAATTACAGCTTCAACCTCATTATTTTCACAAAATGGACATTGTGAAAGTTATGATGTTTTTGACATAAACATTTAGTTTGAAAACATAATCAAGACAAGGGTTTGTGGTAAAATCAATTCACTTGAGCAGGATAAATGTGACAAATTGAACCCCACATGACTATTTGGAGACCGATTTCTCCCATTGAAGAACTTGAACTTATCTCAATCTCTCCTCCAATGAATTGAGTGGTATTATACCTTTTTCTATTAGAAAAGTTTCATCCTTGAATTTTTCTTGATCTCTCCTCCAAAAAATTGAGTGGCATTATACCTTTGTCTGTTGGCCAACTTTCATCTTTAGTTGACCTTGATCTCTCCTACAATGAATTGAGTGGCATTATACCTTTGTCTATTGGTCATCTTTTTTCCTTGAATTTTCTCGATCTCTCATCCAACAACCTACAAGACCACTTTTCTCTTAATGCTTTCAAAAGTAATAGTAACTTTGATAGTCTTTCCCTCTCTTAGAATAAATTGACTATCCAAATTGACTCACAATGGATACCTCCATTTTCCTTATCTAGCTTGAGCTTGGCTTCTTGTAATATTGAAGGTATCTTTCCTCCATTCCTCTCAAACACAATATGAATTAAAAATCTTGGATCTCTCTAAAAATTATCTCTTTGGAAATAGACCACCTTGCCTAGGATATTTACCCTATCTATGAGAATTTAATCTATCATACAATAACTTCCAAGGCCAAGGCCAACCGCCCTTCACCTTGAACTTTCGTTCCTTTATCTATTTATATTTACATAAAAATATGTTGAATGGTTTCCTTCCAATTCTTTTAACAACTTCCTCAAATTTTTGGCTATTGGATTTTTCACAAAATGGATTTGTAGGTGTTATCCCAAAACAATTTTTTAGACTTCTAGATAGAATTATATTCTTTTCATTTTCAACAAATGATCTTAGTGTTGAAATTGCTCCCTCCATTGGCCTTCTACAAAACTTGGAGCTATTGGATCTCTCAAAGAATAGATTATTTGGTAAAATACCATCAAGCCTATCTAATTCCTCTTCTTTGACAAGATTGAAGTTGGGAAATAATAATTTGATAGGAGGCATTTCAACTCAAAATGGAATAGTAAGTTCTCTTCAAACGCTGCAACTCAATGCAAATATGTTGAGAGGAAACTTGCCATCAAGTCTTCAAAATTTTTCTAGCTAGAAAATTTATTAGTGGGAAATATACCCCTTCATCTAGCACACTTCTCTAAGTTGATGATGATTGTTTTGAGGTCAAATGATCTTCATGGGCACATTCCAAATCAATTAAGTAATCTTTCCAGCCTCCATGTGTTAGATATTTCAAATAATAAGTTGTAAGGATACATCCCACCAAAATTAGCAAATTTGAAAGCTATAATGGATGCATAGGTAAGAATCCCAAATAGTAGTCATCATAAGTCGAGCTATTTTTACAAAGAAGAGATCCAAGTGAGAAACAAAGGATTGAAGCTGCAGTATGTCAACTCTATTTTTTTGCTTATTACTTGCATTGATCTTTCTAGGAATCAATTATCAAATGGTATTCCTTCATCTATTGGAAGTCTTAAAGGTTTGCATGCACTGAACTTATCAAGAAACAATCTTACTAGAAAAATTCCAATTAGTTTTGGCATGCTAGAGCAATTAGAGTCATTGGACCTTTCAAACAATAAATTGAAAGGTGAGATTCGAAGTGAATTGTTAAAGATCTCATTTATGTGTGTTTTCATTGTTATCAACAACATGCTTTGTGGAAGAATCCCAAAAGGGGGTCAATTTGCAACATTCAGTTATTTTACATATTTCTTTGGGAACCTTGGGCTTTGTAGATTTCCACTTGATAATAAAACATGTAAATGTGGAAAATTTGATATCGAACCCACTCAAGAAGAAAAGGTTGATGAGGGAGGAGAAATTCCATGGGATTGGTATGTTGAGTGGATGAAGAGTTTTTTTGCTAGATTTTGGGGAGTGTTTGGAATCTTCATTGTCAAAAGCTATTGGAGAAGATACATTCAAGTCTTAGATGAAGTTGCCATTAATTTTTTAGATAGATGAAAAGGTTGGAGGTAGTTCAATACAATTTGAAAAATGTAATTTCTATGGGGAAAGGTGTATTTCTCTTAGCTCACACCTCCACCAAGAATAAAAATATATGTAATTAATTAGCAACAAATTTTATTAATGTACAAAAGTTCACCAATGGAAATATCCAAGCCTTTTATGCTATATTTTTTGGAATATATATTCAATTTGAATAAAGTGTAATACTAAGTAACTTTACTATCACTAAAACTAAAATATAAGTTAATTATTTTAAAATTTTATATATGATAAAACCATGTTGACAACTTCTTGTCCCTCTTTAGTACCTCTTCTAGTTAAAAAAAGAGAAATATATGTTAAAAATTAATAAATATTAATGTAAATACTATTTATATTTATATAAAAATTAACTAAAATCATCTTCATTTACTTACATAAATAAAAATATTCCTAAACATTGGAGTGATATCAACAATAACAAGGACTGTAGTGCAACGTAGTTCCTGCCTAGTATTGGCAGGGTGGTTTTTACCAACTAAGGATTGTTATAGATTGACAGTTGTTGTTGCCTTCCTACCTATCTCCCTAAGCTCATTTATCTATATGCATGCACAACATGAAGATGTAGGTAAATGGTTATAAAAATTAGAATTCATTAAACATACAGTCTGTGTTTATCCTAGGACTTAAATCTAAAACTTGTAGACTACTTCAAAACATAAGGAAAACTTAACATTTAATTTAGCCTGTCTTTCAGCACAATCTTGTTCACTCTAATTCTTGCCACCTTGCCATACTCGCCACATGGTGATAATTAAATATAATAAAATGAAGAGAACCTATAGGAACACAAACTTAATTCTCCATGCTCACCAATGAATGCATCCATAGAAGCTCCATATCTGATGCAGGAGCATCCAGTGGTGTAAGGGCAATGTTGCATCACCCAAAAATAGTTAATTTTCAAGGTTCTCAGTTTTTAGATGATTTTACATTTTTGGATACCCTTTTCGTCATAATGAAATTCCCAATTTATGGTTTTTATTTTCTGTTCCTGAGTTGAAAGATATTGCAGTTTTAGTTTCCCAGATTTGTACCTGAAAATCTTCCGAGTGGGATTTGAGGTACTTAGAGCTCCTGGATCGGCCCCAGGACTTTCCAAAATTGGCATAGAGATTTCAAGCGCGTTCTTGATTTCGAGACCTTTCCAACGGTTCAAACGGTTCGCGAATCGGAGTCTCGGATCAAAAGTTATGGCCCCGGGAAGTTGGCACACTTTCTAGAAGATACCATTGCAAATGCTCTTTTGAAATTTGAACTTCATGTTGTAAATTTTCGACGCCAAACTGCCTAAACTCAATTTGAATGTTGTTTTGGCTCCAAACTTATGAGGAACTCTATTTATGGGCGGGTTTTTTAACTTTTGGGTAACTTTTTGCGGACAAGCTCGCATATTGCGAAAGGGTTATTTTGTAGCTTTCTGTAGCTTGCATATGTTGTAGAACTTTGGGATTTGAGATCCTCTACATGTAAGAAGCTCCATTCTCTGAATAATAAAATTATTCTCTTGTTTATGGGTTATTTTCTATGTCTCGGGTTGCGCCCTCATCAATATCAGAAATCTTTACAACTACATTCTAATGCTTTCCTATAAAGGAGATTAAAGGAACATTACCCTCAAACATTACCAACCTTACAATAAATATTGCTTAATGTATATTGTTTCATCAGTCCTCACAAAACAAACATGTTTGGAAAATATATACAAAAGCCTCGAAAGCATAAAAAAAACTTGAAGAGTTTATTATAACCAATTTGAACAAAGTTAATACAATTTGAATAAAGTTATTTGAGCTATGTACATAACTGTAAGAGCATTTGCTAAAGAGAAGGTAAGGGAGGAGTCTCTTCTAAACTATTTTGATATATTAATCTCTAACCTGGTGTAGATATAAAATATATTCCGATTAGCAAGGGCACCAAAAGAATAGACGAATCATAATGGGTTATTTTATCTCATTTGCAAGTAAACCAACATTGAACAAAGATACCATAACTATATCTACATCCTTAGAAGAATTTTTTGAGGAGGTAGTAGTCTCTCATAAATATTTTGAAATGTTAAGCTCTATCCTAGTCTAGATATTAAAAATAATAGCTCAATGAAAGTTTAAATAGAGTTACAGAAATAATTGTTTGAAAGCCAATATGAGAAAAATATGAGATCATTACTACAAACTAATGGAGGACTCATCAGGAACCCTGGAACAAATAAAGATTGCCAACTACTTTCTTGGCATATTGATCCAAGACTCAATTGGAGGCATCAATTCAATTGGGTTAGATTACATATCAACAGAATCCTCTACTTCCATATATGTAGTTCCAACCTATTAGAAATGTATGTCTCAATCCCATAGGCCGAAACCTCTATTGGAGCCATGTTGGTGTGACATCTTTTGTGTCTGGCCAACTAGCAGTTTGAATCTCTATGTTTTGTACGGGTTGCTATGACCTTGCAGAAGTTTTACCGAATTGTTTCACATTGGAGTCTTTAGTGTGACATGTTGTATTCTGTGTGACCTCTTACTGTGTGGACATCTCTAGACAACAAGCCACTCATATCGTATATTCGGGAAAGTCTTAGAGGTTCACTATGAGCTCTCATCGACAATGGAATGTCTCACCAACCGTGTTCACTCGGGGTAAGTCAATGGACTTTGGGAAGATGTCCCAGCGAAAATGGAAAGTCTCACCAATGGAAAATTTAACATTCAGTATGACTTGAACAGAGTCTTGCCGATAGCAAATTTCATCAGTATAACACATGTGACTTCGATAAGAACTCTTGGTAAAAGTAGTAGAGTCTTGTTGAATGTTGAATGCTTCGGTATAACCCTTAATGACTTGATATGATGTCTCAGCGAAGGAAGTTTGTCTGGCTAATGAGAACACTAAGTATATGTGACTTTTGGAACTCGGTATGATCTCCTAGTGATAACGATATGTCTCGTCGACTGTTGGATGCACTTAGAGTAATACATGAATGCTCGATGTGATGTCCTAAAGAGAGTGGTATGTCCTACTAAAAAAATGACTCTTCGATGCAACATAAGGAATCTCAGTGTAATCTCTTGGTGAACTGTGGTAGTCTTGCCAATAGCAATGTTGAGATCGGTGTCACTTGTGAATAGCGATATGAGTCTTGTTGAAGAGCGATAGTCTCACCGATATGCATGTTGAGTTCGATACAAGTTGTAAGCTCGGTGGAACCTCTTGCTGATGGAAACAACTCTTGGTGACATCGATATGAAGACTTTGTGGCATCGGCGAGACACTGTTAGTGTCTCACTGATATGCCAACAAAGTTTGAATTCTTTTGATCTAGCAATGACCATCTACGTGGCTGGTATTTGGCCAATCAGAGGAGCCAAATTGGAATCGTTGGAAGATAGTTCATTGTGGAAGTTCTATGAGGAAGCTCGGTAGCCAAGAATGACGTGAATATAGTTTGTAATCTTTATAGTGGTTCATTTGATTCGATCAATAGTTGTGTGAATAGTTCAAATTGTATCAGGTTGAATTCTATTATGTAAAGGTTGTAACTTGAAGGTTCCTATACAAGATTGATCATTGTGAAAGTTGTTGTAATCTGGCATCAGAGAGATTAGTCAGAACTTTGTATGTAATTATTTGTTACTATAATACAAAGTGATTTCTCTTGGTGTGGTGGGTTTTTCTCCCGTAATGGTTTTCCCACGTAAATCTGGTGTTCTTATGTGTTTTTCAAATACTTTGTTTCTACTATCTATTTCAAGTGCATCTTAATTGGACTATAATTGTAAATTTTAAAGAGTATCTACATTCTTCCCCAAGGTTTTGATGTTAGGAGAGTTGTTTCCGAACCTTGAATTTCCTTACAAGTGGTATCAGAGCCTAGCTAGTTGTGTTATCCTTGTGGGTACGTTGGATTTTTTGTGTCAATTCTGTTCAGTGGGAGTCTTGTAGAGTTTGTTAATTCTAATTGCAGATTGAGATGGCTAGCACATCCGAGAAGATGGAAATAGAGAAATTCAATGGCAACAATTTTGAGTTGTGGAAACTCAAAATGGAAAATCTTCTAGTTGATCATGATCTGTCGCTTGCAGTGTATGGAACGAAACATCAAACCATGAAGCAAGAGGATTGGGACCTGGCAGATAGAAAATCAAAAGGGCTGATAAGGCTCTGTCTAGTAGACTCTGTTCTTCTGAATGTGCATGGAGAAAAGACTACAACCTCTTTGTGGGCAAGACTGGCATCTATTTATCAGGGGAAGTCCTTCGTGAATAAAATGTTCCTGAGGAAGAAGTTGTACTCTTTGAGAATGTAGGAAGGAGGGTCTGTAGCTGATCATTTGAATGCATTTAATATGCTGATTGCTCAATTAACATCTGTTGGTAAAAATTGAAGAAGAGGATCATTGTATGCTTCTATTGTGTTCTTTTCCAGACTCTTGGGATCATCTAGTGATGGCTATTGGGAGTACAACATCGAAATTCAAGATGGAAGATGTTGATGGTTCTTTACTATCAGAAGAGATGAGAAGGAAATGTTCTGAGATGGAAAAGGAAGCTCTTGCTATTAGAGGAAGATCAAAAGAGAAAGGTAAGAAGAGGGACAAGAAATCAAAATCAAAATTAGAGGGGAGATCAAAGTCTCCTAGAAAGAAGTCCAAGGTGAAATGCTAGAATTGTGGGCAACTTGGTCATGTTTGAAAGGATTGCAAAGAGGAGAAAAAGAAGAAGAAGAAGAGTTTTTCTGACAATGAGTCTTCTCAAGGTGACTCAGACGCCTTCGTTGCTGCCTTGGCTACACAGGAATCAAATGATATTTGGCTAATTGATTCTAGAGCATCTTTTCACATGACATCTCATAGAAACTAGTTCACGAAGTATGAAGAATATGATGGTGGAAAGGTGTACTTAGCAAGTGATTCAACTTTGGAGATTGTTGGTCGTGGAAGAGTCAGAATCTAATTCCCTTATGGAAGAATAAAGGGGATCAAGGATGTTATGCACATACCAGGTCTGGCTCAAAATATACTATCTGTCAGTAAGTTGAATGATATTGGAGTACAAGTCACATTCTCTAGAAATGGCTGCAAGTTGACTAGAGGCTCTATTGTGTTGGCTAGAGGTGCTTGAATTGGTACCTTGTACAAGCTAGATGCACAGGCTGTTCAATGTAACAGTGTCTCTGTAAAGTCATAGAAAGCTACTCATGGAGGTAAAGAGGGAAATATCCCTAATTATGTAAACTCTATGGAAGTAAAACCTCCAGTAGAGAAGACTATGCTCTGGCATCATAGACTAGGCCACATAGGAGAAAAAGGTTTAAAAACCTTGAAAAATAAAAACCTGGTTGAGTGGCTTGAAGATTGTAATCTCGAATTTGAATTATGTGAGCATTGTATATATGGAAAGCAGCACCGTGTTTCTTTTTACCCAAGTCCTCATAAGTCTTTTGGTTTGCTAGATTATATTCATTCTGATGTATTTGGTCTAGTGAATGTTCCTTCTTTGTCTAAATCAAGATACTATGTGTCGTTTATTGATGACTATTCAAGAAGAGCATTTTTATATTTTCTGAAAAGTAAATGAGAAGTGTTCAGTCGGTTTAAGGAATTTAAAAACCTTGTAGAAACTCAGACTAGAAGAAAAGTAAAATGCTTAAGGACTGATAATGGTGGTGAATTTTTTCTGATGAATTCAAGAGATATTGCAAGGACCATGGGATTAAAAGACATATGACTACACCTTATACTCCACAACAGAATGGAGTTGCAGAAAGGTTCAATAGGATAGTGATGAAGAGATCACGAAGTATGCTTAGTTGTGCTAGCTTGGAGAAGAAGTTCTAGGCTAAGGTTGTATCTATTGCATGTTACCTAATAAATTGTTCTCCAAACTCTACTCTTGTTGATAAAACACCTTTGGAAGCATGGTCTGGTAAGAAGCCCTCTCTTAGACATATTTGAGTCTTTGGCTGTGAGGCATATGCATATGTGTTAGATGTGAAAAGATCTAAATTGGAGAAAAATGCTATCAAATGTAATTTTATTGGCTATAGTGCTGGCATAAAAGGATACAAGCTTTGGAATCCTGAAACAAAGAAGGTTGTATACAACAGAAGTGTAATCTTTCATGAGTTGAAGCCTTCTACCTTGGATTTGTAGTTAGAGACAAAGTTTGAAAAGAAAAAGGATGTAGTTCTAATTCCTCTGACACCAGAGAATGAGGAATTAAAAATTCAAAATGTACCTAAAACTAAGGAAAGATCAATCAGTTTTGAAAGTTCAGAAGAAGAAGAACAACCTCAGCCTCAGCTAGTGAGGAGGTCAACTAATGAAAGAAAACAACTTGATAGGTATGGGTTCTCATTGATTGAATCTACTTGTTCCTATGCCTTGATTTCTAGCACTGATGAGCCTAGGACTGTAAAAGAGGCAATTAAAATTCTGATTCAAACTCTTGGTTGGAAGCCATGAATGAAGAGATGACATCATTAGAGAAGAATTATACCTAGAGTCTGGTGCCCTTGCCTGAATTCAGAAAAGATGTGGGCTACAAATGGGTATTTAAGAAGAAGATTGGTCTAGATGGAAGTGTGGAAAAGTACAAGGCGAGATTGGTTGCAAAGGGTTATTCCCAGATAGAGGGAATTGACTATGGGGAAATATTTTCTCATATAGCAAAGCTGACATCTATCAGATTTCTTTTGTCACTTGCAACAACGTATGACTTAAAGGTCAAACAAATGGATGTGAAGACAACATTTCTTCATGGTGATCTTGAAGAAGAAATCTATATGTCCCAATCTGAGCACTTTGTTGAAAAAGGTAAAGAAAAACTGGTATGCAAGTTAAAGAAGTCTTTGTATGGGTTAAAGCAGTCACCTAGAATGTGGTACCTAAAGCTTGATACTTTTGTATTGTATTTGGCATTTGTGAGATCAAAATCTGATCATTGTGTCTACTATAAAGTTGAAAATGATCAAGTTCTTATTATTTCTCTCTATGTTGATGATATGTTGTTCATAGGCAATAGTAAACTAATGATTTCTGATCTTAAGTCTCAGTTGTCTGCTAAGTTCGAAATGAAAGATCTTGGTGCAGCAAGGTATATTCTGGGGATGGAGATAACCAAGGATAGGAAGAATAGAAAACTTTGGCTTAGTTAGAGTAAGTATATCAAAACTGTTCTAGAGAGATTTTGCATGAATGATTGCAAGCAGCTAGTTGTTCTAGTCTTCCAGGGAACAAAGTTATTTGTTGAAGATTGTCCAAAATATCCTACTAAGATGGAGGACATGACTAATGTACCCTATACTAGTGCAGTTGGTAGTTTCATGTATGCAATGGTCTGTACAAGGCCAGACATTTCCCAAGCAGTGGGAGTTCTTAGTCGGTTTATGGAAAATCCTGGAAGGACACATTGGGACGTTGTAAAGAGAGTTTCCAAATATTTGAAGGGAACTTCATATTTTTCTTTGTATTACCATGGGAACTTGGTTGAATCACAGAGGACTCACAATATTTGAGGCTATGTGGATTCTGATTGGGTAGGGGATATTGACAGCAGGAGGTCCACCAGTGGATACATTTTCATGATGAATGGTGGTGCAGTGAGTTGGATGAGTAAGCGGCAGGATGTAGTCACTTTGTCCACTATGAAGGCTGAATACATGGCAGCTACACATGCTTGTAAAGAAGCAATTTGGTTGAAACATTTGTGCTCTACAATTGGTTTTGATGTAGGGAAAATAAATATTTTCTGTGACAGTCAGAGTGCAATTTTTTTGGCAAAGAATCCTACTTTCGATGCCAAAATGAAACATATAGATGTACAGTACCACTTTGTACAAGATATGGTAGAGGATGGAAAGGTTAGTTTGTAAAAAGTTGGTACTCTGGAGAATTTTGCAGATGCATTGACAAATCCAATGAGCACAAACAAGTTCAGGTGGTGTGCAAATTCAATGGACCTTAGTGCCCATGATTTTCAGTAATTTTTGTTGTGCTCTGGAGGTGCCTATGTGATCTTCGTCAAGTGGAAGATTGTTAGAAATGTATGTCTCAATCCCATAGGTTGAAACCTCTATTGGAGCCATGTCGGTGTGACATCTTTTGTGTCTAGCTGACTAGCAGTTTGAATCTTTATGTTTTGTTCAAGTCGTTGTGACCTTGTAGAAGTCTTGCCGTACGGTTTCACATTGGAGTCTTCGATGTGACATGTTGTATTCGGTGTGACCTCTTACTATGTGGAGATCTTTGGCTGATAGGCCATTCATATCGTATATCAGGGAAAGTCTTAGAGGTTCGCTATGAGCTCTCATCGATAATGGAATGTCTCACCGACCGTGTTCACTCGGGGTAACTAAATAGACTTCAGGAAGATGTCCTAGCAAGAATAGTAAGTCTCTCTGATGGAAAAGTTAATGTTTGATATGACCTAAACAGAGTCTTGCCAATGGAAAATGTCATCGATGTAACACATGTGACTTCGATAAGAACTCTTGGAAAAAGTAGTAGAGTCTTGTCAAATGTTGAATGCTTCGGTATAACCCTTAATGACTCGATATGATGTCTCAACGAAAGACGTTTGTCTGGCCAATGAGAACACTAAGTCTATGTGAATTTTGGACCTCGGTATGATCTCCTGGTGATAATGATATGTCTCACTGACTGTTGGATGCACTCAGAGTAATACATGAAGGCTCGATGTGATGTCCTAGTGAGAGCAGTATGTCCTACCGAAAAAATGACTCTTCAGTGCAACATAAGGAGTTTCAGTGTAATCTCTTAGTGAGCTGTGGTAGTCTTGCTGATAGCAATGTTGAGATCGATGTGAATTTTTAATAGAGATATGAGTCTTGTCAAAGAGCGACAGTCTCACTGATATGCATGTTGAGGTCGATACAAGTTGTAAGCTTGGTGGAACCTCTTGCCGATGGAAATAAATCTTTGTGACATCGATATGAAGACTTTGTTGCATCAGCGAGACACTGTTAGTGTCTCACCGATATGCCAACAAAGTTTGAATTCTTTTGACTAAGTGATGAATATCTACGTGGCTGATATTTGGCCAATCAGAGGAGTTGAATTGGAACCATTGGAAGATAGTTTGTTGTGGTAGTTCTATGAGGAACCTCTGATTTGGAACCATTGGAAGATAGTTTGTTGTGGTCTATGAGGAAGCTCGACAGCCAAGAACGACATGAATATAGTTTGTAATCTCTGTAGTGGTTTGGTTGGTTCGATCAATAGTTGTGTGAATAGTTTGAATCATATCAGGTTGAATTCTCTTTTGTAAAGATTGTAACTTGAAGGTTCTTGTACAAGATTGATCATTGTGAAAGCTATTGTAATTTGGCATCAGAGAGATAGGTCAGAACTCTATATGTAATTATTTGTTATTGTAATACAAAGTGATTTCTCTTGGTGTGGTGGGTTTTTCTCCCATAAGGGTTTTCCCATGTAAATCTGGTGTTCATATGTGTTTGTCAAATACTCTATTTCTGCTATCTATTTCAAGTGCATCTTAATTGGACTATAATTGTAAATTTTAAAGAGTATCTGCATTCTTCCCTGAGGTTTTGACATTAGGAGAGTTGTTTCCACACCTTGAATTTCCTTACACAACCAAGATAATCCTCTTTGAAAACTTGAAATCATAGTAGCATTCTTTCATAATAGCCAACAAACTATATCTAGATGAGAAGAATCTGAAGCAGTGGTGATTTATGCTAAAACAACTAAGTGCTCACAAAGAGTATTAAAGGGGAAACAAAGTATACCCCTATGTTTTCCCCCATTATGGCAGTGAGATGTTGAAAGAAACTAAGCCACTAGTTCCACACCAATGATGGAAAAACAACCCATAAGTGGAAAAAACAAAAGAGTTCTAGTAGTGAAGCAAATTTCTCAGGAGCCATAGATCTAAGATCATAAAGAAAGGTTTTGAAACTTCAAACTAAGATCACTATCTTATCCATGTGTGAATAACTTCACACAGAATGTTATATTGAGACAATTTTTGAGAAAATAAAATCAATGGATGGATTTATTCCCAATATTCATGAACTATGCATTTAATATACTTTGTTTTTCATTTGCAAATACTTTAACCTCAAGCACAGGTAACCCAACTAATCTTAGCATATAATATATATTAAGCTGAAAAAAAAATCCAAACTGATAATTCATTTTCTAATTCACAATAGACTTAATGACTAATCTACATGAGATTGAATCATATAGATGACAAGTGCTCAGATCAAACACAAACTTGTTACATAGTTGACCATATAAATATATTTTAGAAATCCTAGCCAATATGAGAAAATTGAGTTATCAGGTAGATTGAATGTGAAAAAAATTGACATTTTTAATAGGATAGACTGAATTAAGGATCCTAGAGTTTCCTACTATTCCCAATAGATATTTTTAGATGACAAGTCCCAACTAATTATTCTTCATAGAAAAATAGTTAGAAATCCAAATCATAAGCATGGTAACCAATAGACATAACAGTCTAGCAGGCTGTGATCTAAGGGAAAGAATGTATGATTGCAATGATGATGACATGATGCAGACCCTACTGGTATTGCTTTAGGTGTTTAATGCAGGCTAGCCTGTGTAAGGGTTCAACACATAAGCCATCATATATGGAGGGTAGTGCCTGTCAACTCCTAATTGAAAAACATAAATACTGTAGATGCATAAAATTGGTCATATCTGATTAATCCTAGTATTTAATTAAATATTTATTATTTAATTAATCCCTCTAAAGTCTTCTACATATAATTAAATTAAATTAATTTATTTATATTGTTCATCTAGATTATTATTCTATCATAATTAAATAAATCAACTTTTATTTAATTATTTCATATTCATATGTCCACTTAATTAATTAAATAAATACATTTTATTTATTTTAATTAATTACCACTTTTTAATTTAATTAAGTCTCTCTGATTTAATTAAATTTTAATTTTTCTTCTAGTTAATTAAATATCTCATTTAATTAATTTCATTCACATATCATTTCTTAAAAAGTTTAATTAAATATTTTTTATTTAATTAAATTCCTTGCCTATCTTTTCAAAATCATAATTAAATATCTTATTTAAATTATGAAATCTTCTATTATTCTTCAAATCTAGGGTAAAAACTCTATTTTTAGAAGAATCCCCTGTGTCACCCATATGTTAATAAGTGAATTTAATAATTCATTATTTATCTTCTTCAAAATATTTCCATAATCTTACAAAAATGATGACTTCTTACAATTCATTTTTATAATCTTATCTTACCGCTTTTACAGAAAAGAAAACAAATCTTGCTTTCTGCTTTCTTCTATTTTTTTTTCACTCTCATTCATCTTCAACCATTCAATCTGGCAGGAATTTTCACAATCGTTGATTATATCAACCAATTAGAAGCTTTCAAAAACTCTATAAATAGCACCGTTGATCCAAGCAAGGGTTACAACAGCGACAGACACATCAGAGTAATTAGTGATTAATTGCATTCTAGCATTATAGCATAATAATTTCATAACATCATCAATAATATTTCATTTTCAGCAATCATGTTTAGCATTAGAATAATCATGTCTTAGTTTAAGCATGAGCAATCACATGCATTTCATAATAAAATCTTGTTCTTTAGGAAGACTGTTCATTGAGCCTAGCATACAATCTGAGAGTCAGCTGGAATCAATGAAAATATTGAAGATAGAGGATGATAGGATGACATCGACAGTAGAATACTGAGTTTTCCATTTTTATTACTTTAACATTCTATTTTTGATATAATGTCTTATTGGTGTGATTGATATATTTTTATATATTTAACATTTACAAAAATTGACCACACAAATACAGCTATCACAAATTCAAATAGGCATACAAATATGTCATGCCAGTTACAAAAGTTAAACCTCAAGTGTACATTGCTCTGTGTTAAAGCGGTGGCATTATGCTGTACACATTTAGAGGTGACTGGGTGCAAAGCCCTAGGTGAATTTGGTTGAATAGAAAATTGGAAGACATGGTTTCTAAATCTATGTATTGACTGTTACAATATACATAGTAAAAACAAATAAAAAGGGCATTCATATTTATGCATCTCTGAGAAAAATAATACTATCTTGAAGAGTATTAGATTTTTCCAACTTTTTGTGATGAGATGGGCCAACAGAAACAAAAATAGAATGGAAATGAAAAGACTTTTGTGCTTATCTATTTTTTTGATTGATGTATAGATTTCATTTAGTTTTTCTTCTAAATCATATGATTTTAATGTGTTCAAAATTAAATATTGATTGTTAGATCCTGCCAAGGGAACTGGAGGCTTCAATGGTAATGAGTGATTAATCCACTGTGCAGTGGCCAACCAAAATGCATTTTTTTGGGGGTTTATTAAGCAGTGGATAATGCGGGATGCAAATTTACTTGCAAGTTAACCTGACTAAAATCTAGTGGTCTGTTATTGGCCCTGTTTAACGGTTGCAGAGGTGTCAAAGGCTCTGCATTTGTTACGAGAGAAAGAGCACATGAAAACCCAATGTATTCAGGAAAAATAAACAAGAAACAAAGAAAACATAAAAAGTAGAAACAATCATAAATTGTGTAATTATGCTAAAATCCCCAAATCAATAATGAGATGCAATGCAAACAAAGAATTCATAAACAAGAGCGATATCACCAAAATTCTATGATTGCTTGACTCCTCATAGCCTGTAAGTATTTTGATAGCAAAACTTTGAAGATTGTGATTATCGAAAGTAGAGTTAAAAAGCTTATTTTATAGAAGTCTCATAAATTCGATGGTTGAGAGAGATTTGAATTCGAATGGTCCAGATTGTGTGTGAGGACCTGATTGAATGCTTTGATTGATTAGTTTAGTGATTTGACCAATTCATTCCAAGAGGTGTAATTGAGATAGACTATGAGTCACAAGGAGGTGACAGATCTATCAAGTGAGTGAACTGAAAGAGAGTGTTAGTCAAATAGAGGTGACAGATCAATTCGATGAGTGAACTAAAAGAGAGAATTGTGCATGAAATATTTGCTTGAAGATGTAAGAGACATATGCTCAAATAAAAGAATTAATTATTAAAATAATTCCTTTCTTTAGTGGAGAAAGTGTGTGCACGCGATTAAATAGCTAAGTGAACTATTTAATTTATAAAAACACTTTAGATGAGAGGATAAAATTATTTAATTAAAAAAAAAGTCATTTATTTAATTAAATGTGAGAGAATATGATTTAATTTGAATGACTTAATTAAATAAATTTATAAAACTTATTTAATTAATTAGAAGAATATATTAGATTAATTAGATGGTCTGTAATTAAATAAATTTAGAAAACTTATTTAATTAACTAAAAAAGAAGATATTAGAATTAAATGGTGTAATTAAATAAATTAATGTAACATATTTAATTAATCAAAGAAATAGATTAGAATTAATTAGTGACATAATTAAAGTAAATTAATGTAATTTACTTAATTAATAAAATTTAGAAGAATAATGAAAATGAATTATTTAAATGTTAAAGAATATTTAATTAAATAGAGGAATTTGAATGTTAAGTTATAATTAAATGAATAAGATCATTTAATCATCTTGCAGGTGTCTTGAATAAATAATAAAAAATGTAGTCACAGGCCTAAACAATTTTTCCATGTCTATAGTTTGCCCCTCTTTGAAATAATGTTATTTCAGCACTTGTGTCAAAGAATTTTGAATAACATGCCTCAGTCATGCCCTAATGTGAAATAGGTAGGGATATGCCCCCTCCAGTAAAATGACAATTTTTTTAAAAATTCAAAAAAAATTGGAAATTGTCCCAATTAGGTAATTGGATAGCCAGAAGTTTGATGGTAGCTAAAGAAATTAGTTAGCTTGAAGACAATGAAAGAAAATTTTTATCTTGAAGATGATTGTTGTTAGCATGAAAGAAAGATAAGTCATCACTTTGTTGTCCTTATACTAAGCATGTTGCATTTTAATCATCATTGGGCATTAAAATGATACAAATGGATAACAAACACCATGATATGAGATAAACAAAGGTGTGGAAGGTCATCCAATTGTGAATATAGATAGTCACAAACAAGGAATGTCCCTAACAAATACTAAGGTTTGGGTTTCCCTAGTCTTTTTGTTAAGACAATCCACAAACAACAATCAAAGAAACACATGTCATGAAACATTGTTGCTCCTCTAAATCTTGTTTCCAAGACATCCCTGAGGTGGCTAGTGACATGATAGCTTTGAAAAGATAAGAAAATCATTATGATACATTGTTACTCCTCTAATTCATGTTGTCAGGACATCCTTGAGGTGGCTAGTGACATGAAAATTTTAGAAAGATAAGACAATAAGCAAGATATGCCCATGTGACATTGTCACTCTTCTAAATTCATCGTAGGGCATCGTCGAGGTGGCTAGTTACATGAAAATTTCACAAAAGATAAGATAGTTAGTCAAAAAGCAAGATATTCCCATATAACATTATCGCTCTTCCAAATCCATCATAGGAAATCATCGAGGTGGCTAGTTATATGATCATTTCAAATCATTGAAAAATAAATGAAAAATGCTTTTTCAAGACATGTGTTTCAGACTTTTGTTTGTTTGCCAAGATTGACTTGGTGATGACAAGAGCGACTGGTGATTCTTTAGGAAGGACACATCCTGAATAGATGACATGACAAGGTCTGACATCAAGGACACATTTTGAAGACCCATAGTTGACAGGAAAGAGTCTAACATCAAGGACACATCTTGAAGACTCTTTAGTGTTTGATTTGATAAATTGTTGTCAATTCAAAAAAGACATATCTTGAATAAATTGGTTGATAGAAAAGAGTCTGATGTCAAGAAGGACATCTCTTGAAGACTCTTAAATGATAGATTTGATAGATTGGTTGTTCATTTGGATTGGTTTGGTTTTGTGTCATTTGTGACCTTGCATTCGAGTCATTCGTTGTATGACCATGTGATATGACCAACATGAAAAAACCCTAAGATGACTAACATCCAAGGCCTTGGGGTTGTTAAACCTTGCCTATGTTGTACACGCAAAGACCACATAGTTCGACCAGACTCTGACGGAGAGGACTAACTAAATAAAATATTTTTTTATTTGAAGATATTTGATTTGTGTGATAGTGAATGGGTGATCCCACAATAGTGGTTTACAATTTTTGGCCAAACTGGACACTAAAATTATTATTTTTAACTAAATCTTCACATTCGAGTACCTATAGCAGGTAAACCATGAGGAATCTAAAGATGGTGCAAACTAGAGTCTTGTCACATTTTTTCTATAGATTCTAGAAATATTTTTTTCAAAAATTTTGGAATCAGATTGCACTTCATTTTCCATTCCCACAAAAACTAGTTTTTTTCAAAAAACAACATTTTTAAAAAATGACGCACACTGTAGAACGTATAACTTTATTTCCATGAAGGATAAAATTCTAATTCCTTTGAATTTAGATTTGTAACTCTAATATCTAGTGCTTCCACTTAGTTGTATAGTTTTTTACTAAATATTTTTTCTTTAAATAAGTTTCAAAGTCAAACCAATTACAATTCAGACATAGTGCGACTATATAATGCGTAACTTTTTTTGTATATATCAAAATTCTTTTTTTTTTTTGGATCAAGGACTTCAATATCTAGTGCACTCATTTTTATTTTTTTTGATAATCTGCTATTTTTTCACATGTGCAGAACAAAGACCTTCACTTTTGATGAAAAACCTATGTTTAATAAAATTAAAAAAAATACATAAAAAAACCAAAACATATTAAAATTATATTTGTTAGATAGCTCGTTTTGAAGACTAGCTGATTCTAGTTGGGTTTGAGAAGAATCCTCCATTTTTCGTATTCAAAACGAGCTTCAAAGAGTAAAAATTTAGGTTTTTTTGTGTTTCAGGGGGAGAATGAGGAATTAGGGGGTTTCGTACGAACCCCTAGGGGTTTGAGCGAACCCCTAGGGGTCCACTCGAACTAGGGCTCATTCGAACCCCCTTCAATATGCATTTTTATTTGTATTTTTGGTCGGAAAATGTTGGCCCAGTAATTAATGGGTTCGATCAAACCCTTTTTGGGTTCGGTCGAACTTGTAGGTTCATTCAAACCACTAAAACCAATTTTTTTGCCATAGGGTCATTTTTTCTCAGTTTTTCTTCCTCCATCAAATTGTAAACCACTATTGTGGCTTCACTCGAATGTGACAAATCCTAATGGACTGACCTAGTGTAGCCTCAAGGGCTCATCAATTGATGGCCTTACCTATGTTATACATGCAGAGACCTCATAGTTTGACATGGCCAATGACTTTGTCTTATTGACTAAGGATTGGATCATGATTTTATTTTGAATAACCTAAAAAGATTGGCATAATTCTTTGGTGGAAAATTGAAAAATTGTCTTGCCTACGTTCAGTCACAAAGGAAATGTAGTTCAACTATGATAAAGATTGACAGGATAGATGTTGACTTTTTTTTTTGTATTTTTTTGATAATCTAGATTTTTTTTTGAGTTTTGAAAAATTTCAAATGTTTTTGCGTTTTTGACATGTTATCTGAATGTTTTTATTTTTTTGACATGTTTTCTAAAATATTTTTATGTTTTTGACATGTTTTCGTAATGTTTTTTATGCTTTTGACATGTTTTTTGAATGTTTTTGTCTTTTTGCAAGTGTGTTAAGTCTTGAAGATCTAGAATTTTATTTCATCAAGAACAAGTGTTAAGTTTTTTCCCTCGGTTAGGTATCGTGTGGGATGGGATGGTAAGAATGATTACGCAGTATGCTATGACTATCAACCAATCTCAAGCCATAGGACTAGCAACCACTCTCATTATGGGTGTTGTAGAATGAAGGAGGGACAGTTAGAGGAATATGGGTGATAGTGAAAAGACCTTGTGAAGTGATAATAGATGTTGTAGTGAATATTTCCTACACACAGCGCCTATTTGCTAGGTTTGCACCATGGTATTTATCCAAAGCACCATTGAGATGGTTTTCATTGTTGGGTGAATTATTTCTCTTTACTTTTTTCTTCTCTCTTTTTTTTTGTGGTTTTCGACTAAGCTTTTTGAAGTTGTGTAAAATAGATACATTGTGATGATTCCTTGACCTTGTTTAGATGACTCTAATGGAAAAAAGGACTTGATCTGCATGCTAAATGTAAATGGAAAATATGATAGATGATAGAAGTGGCAGATGAAAGAGGCTATGGTATGATTCTTAATGTGCACACCACGTGGGCCACCAAGCTTTAGATGAACAAGAGTTCGGGTGACCAAAGAGTTAGAGTACATGAAAGGGCCATCATCAAAGACACATTGGAAGACATTACCAATGAAGGTGGGATGATATGACGGATATGTGAACATGGATGAGTGGAATGGAATATATGGTATGAGTGAGAGTGATGTGGATAGAGACCTTCTATCAATAAGCTCTTTTCTTGACATTTCTCCTTGATAGATGCCCCCAATAATTTTTGATGGAGAGGCATATTTGGAGATCAACTTTTGCTTGCTTTCACTTTTGACTTTTATTTTTGATTTTTGCTAGAGTACTTTTCTTGAAAATCTTGCTCATTCTTGACTTGTATTTTTTATTGGTCCAATAGTTGTTTATGGTGGCTAGAGGACTTATCTTGAGCTTCCTTTATTTTCATTATGTCTCTTGATTCTTGATCTCCTTTTAAAGATAGGTCATTCACTAGAGCTTTGCCTTTATTCTTTTCTTGAGTTGTGACTTGTTGAGCCATGTCTCTAATGTGAATGGATGTAAGTGAGATGGATGAAATAGGTGAAGTGACAAGAATGTCTAGTGGAAAAATGGGAGTGGCAATGTCATTAATAGAATCTTTGGGACTATCCTTTTCTATACTGCTAACATCAAAGGAAGCTTGCACATCCTTAACGACTTGGCAAGGCAACTTGGTAGAGGTGACAGTAGGAGATACATATCCTAGCCCGAGGTAGGTGGGATGGAAGGATGATGATTGGTACCCTCAACGAAATCATGATTAAGTAGAGGTTCATCATGGAAATGGGAGGATGAAGTGGAAGCGGATAGGAAAAAGGAAGATGTAGTATCAAGATCCCAAAAGGTTTTAATCCAAGCATGTCTATCTTTTAGTGTTCCCTAGATGCATCTATCTTGATGGCCTTGGCAACAAAAACATTGTCATTTTGCTAGTAAATTATTCATGCAGTATCCTCCACATCCCTTATCTTGGATCTAGATCTTGAGGTCTAAGGATTTGGTAGAAAAACCATAGGATGTAGAGGAAAATGACTGAGGGACATCAGATGTCCTAGTGAGTGTTGAGGGATCAATGTATTTGGATGATTTTGATGTCGAGTCCTCACGGTTAAGTGGCACTTGATGTTTAGAGATGTCTCATAGGTTAATGCAATACTCAAAGAGATCAAGGTCACCCTCAATAGTAATTTCGATGTTGTCGTAGGGAAACTTCAGGCATTGATGATATGTGGAGGGAATGACCCTCATGGCATGAATCCATTGTCAACAGATGAAAAGATTATAAGAGATTTCTAGATCCAATACTTGGAAATTCATATCCAATATCATGGGTCCCACTTAGAGTGGAAGTGTTATTGTTCCTTGGGAGGATCATTCATCATCATCATAACCTTTTATGACTATGCTCTTTGTCTTATCCACACATGCTTCATAAAACCCAATGCCTTAACCAATTTTAAGGAACAAAAATTCAATCCCGCTCTTCCATCTATCAAGACTTGTTTGATGCTATTTTGATGGATGAAGGCTTCAATGTGTAGTGAGTCATTATGGTTAATATTTTGGGTTGAGTAGTCTCTACCAAAGAAAGTAACATGGTGAGAGCTTGAAAGGAATCCAACCATGGCTTGAAATCAATTGACATTAAGGTTGTCTGGGACATAGGTTTATTTTAGCATCTTATCTAGGATGGCCCTATGCCTAGGTGATGTGTGTAGTAGTTCCAATATGGATATTTGTGTTGGGTTTTTCTCTAGCTGATCTAGCAAGTTGAAGTGCCCTTTAGCTTTGGACCACTTGGGAAGCAAAGGGTCGGGTATGGTTATTTTAGTTCTATGAGTGTTTACAGTGCACTCTAGGGTCTTCTTGATGGTAATGGTGTTGATATGTTCATCAATAGCATGAAGATGGACAATCTTGGTATAATTATAGACAGTAGTTATATAATTGGTTGTGTTATTGTTTTAGTACCTGAACCAAAGGCTTTCTCTGAACCATGGTCCTGAAGGGGAGTCTTGTAGATCACGTGATCTTGATTGGAAGTGTTTTGTTGTTGTTGTAAGCTGGATTGTAAGAGTCCTCATGTTATTGTGAAGGGTCCATTTCTAATCATCTCTTTTTGTAATTTGGTCTAAACCATAAGATAAGACTTGCTCAAAGAGGGATGACACATAAATGTGAATCATAAGGTATGCAACTACCTAAGATGTGATAGTACAAGCTATGTTTTTGGTTTCTTCTGGTATAAATTATGACATGCAATGATGAAGGTACAACTTAAGATAATGTCTAAAATGAAAATGTCTAGGATATGAAAGTTATGCTATATTTTTGGTCTTTTTTGGGATAAAATATGACATGCAAAGACTAGGGTATAATGCAAGCTATATGTCAATATCCATGGATAACTAAGGGGTGAATCACTAACTAACCAAGTTTGATGCAAAGTTCCAACTAGGATTGTCAATGATGTTTTAAGATCAATATCAGAATGACTAAGTGATCAATTAACTAGGTGAAATTCAAATTAACCTGGTGAGTTTGAAGTATTCCACTATGATGACAAAGGAAAAATTGTAAAATGATATGTCAAAAGGCAATCATATTTGAATCTATGTTTTTAGTTAAGGAAAGATAGTTTATCTACCCTAGTTCTATAATGTATTATGGAAACAAACTTCCCTAAGTATGTTAAGGGTGATCTACATAATGCAATGATGAAAGTAATAGGAAAACTAAGGATTAACCTAAATATGAGCAAGTCATGGGTCTGAATTGAGTTTACAATGGAGAATAGATCAGATAATAAAATCCTATCTCGTAAATTTTCTAAGGTTTCAGTTTGGTAAATGTCATATTTTCTGTGATAGGAAAATGCATCGTTCTAGACTACAAATGTGGTTTAGAGGATCAGATGTGTCACAAAAAAATAACATATGTGGTTTGTTGTGTCAGATGCGTTTTACTAGTAAAATAATGTCTTAAGTCTAGATCCATTTTGAGTCTGTTAATTGAGATATTTTCTATGACAGACAGATGTGGTGCAGAAGCCACTAATGCAGTGCAAGTTTTGACACTTGCAACTCAGGATATCAGATGCAGTTTTCTTTGTGATAGTTGTGACTATGTATGCTAGATGCAAGTTTCTGTGTGACAGATGCATTGAAAAGTGAGTTATTCCTAGGTTTTGACACATTTTTGACTTGTTTAATATTGGATTTTTGAATGCTTTTGTTGGATAAAATTTGATTTGAACACACACATAAGACACACCAAGCAAAGTTTTTGAAATAAATAGACATACATTTTCAATTCCTAAGATTGGAAAAGAAAATATCTATTGAGTTCCCACTTGTGTTTCTCCAACTATGCTTATTCTTAGCGGATGGCTTAGAAGCTTGACCACACTGCCTCCCCTCTATGGCACTCACTTCTCTAGATCAGCCAAGCTTTGAGTTCTCATGAATCTCCCATGAAAAATTCTTCATCTCTACTATGAATCACAAGTATGTGGGACAAATTCAAAGGTTTGACCTCCTATACCAACAAAAAGAGGGATTTTGGAAATCTAAAAACAAATGGCTTTTAATTAGGGCACCTGTTTAGGTGGCTATATGTGAGGCAAGATTAACTTGTCTGTATAACAAATCTACGCTTGTAATGCTAAGTTTTCCATTAGCATTCACATTTATATACTGGTTGGGAGTAGCTTGGCTTCAGTTCATTATCGGTTTAATTTTCCTTGGGGTGAGTACTTTTTCCCACCAAGGTAGACTCTCTAGAGTTAATAACAATTTCTGTTACACCCAGGATCACACAAGTGCACAAGGGGAGATGATACTTTTGTTATTAAATCTAGATTTAACTAAGTGTGCAAAAGCACCAAGCACAAAAAAAAGTAATAAATCCACCCTAATTAAACATCATAAGTTACTATGTGAAGAATCAACACAAGATTCATTTACCATTTAATTAATAAACGAAATCCTATGTGAAGACTCAAAGCATGGAAGAAAGCAAGATAAGATTGGAGTTTCAAAAAAAAATCTTTGACAATCATCCTACAAAACCACACATTAGAAGTCTTTGAATGTTTGTATTATTTCTATCTTCTACCTTGATCATCTTGCAAAAACTATGTTAACTCCACTAGATCACACGCTGTAAACTCTGAATTAGTCATAATAAATGTTAATTATTAAAATCAGAACTCAGAATTTCGTAAATCAAAAAAAAAAAATTACCAGTCAGATGTGGTGCAAGAAGTCACAGATGTGGCATAGGAAGCCAAAAATGTGTCGCAGGAAGCAACAAATGCATCAATATGTACCTATTCCTACAAAAAATAAAATTTTCTATGAATTTTCTTGAAGTTTGACCTCATGTTAGATTGACCAAATGTATTCAAGGAAAATAAACAAGAAACAAAGAAAGCATAAATAGTAGAAACAATCAGAAATTTCCTAATCATGCTAAGATCCCCAAATCAATAATGAAATGCAATGCAAACAAAGAATTCATGAACAAGAACCAAATCACCCAAATTTCATGCTTGTTTGACTCCTCTCCATTATTCTTCTCCACTTTACTTTGAAAAACTCAAATGCCTTAAAAGTATGAGTGTTCAATAATAGCACACAAGTATTTTGATAGAAAAACTTTAAAGATTGTGATTATCGAAAACAAAGTTGAAAAGCTTCTTTTATAAAAGTCTCATAGATTCGACGGTTGAGATTAATTTGAATTCAAACAGTCCAGATCGGGTGTGAGGACCTAATTGCATGTTTTGATTGAATAGTTAAGTGATTTGATCGATTTGTTCCAAGAGGTGTAACTAAGATAGTCTAAGTCACAAGGAGTTGACAGATCCATCAAGTGAGTGAACATAAAGAGAGTGTTAGTCAGAAAGAGGTGATAGATCAATTTGACGAGTGAACTAAAAGAGAGAATTATGCATGAAATATTTTCTTGAAGATTTAAGGGACATGTGCTCAAATAAAATAATTAATTATTGAATTAATTCCTTTCTTTAGTGGAGAAAGTATGTGCACGTGATTAAATAGTTGAGTGAACTATTTAATTTATAGAAACACTTTAGAGGAGAGGATACAATTATTTAATTTAATAAATAGTCATTTATTTAATTAAATGTGGGAGAATATGATTTAATTTGAATGGCTGAATTAAATAAATTTATAAAACATATTTAATTAATTAGAAGAATAGATTAGATTAATTAGATGGTGTGTAATTAAATAAATTTACAAAACTTATTTAATTAACTAAAAAGGATGATATTAGAATTAAATGGCATAATTAAATAAATTAATGTAACTTATTTAATTAATCAAAGAAATGGATTAGAATTAATTAGTAACGTAATTAAAATAAATTAATGTAATTTGCTTAATTAATAAAATTTAGAAGAATAATAAAAATGAATTACTTATTAAATGTTAAAGACTATTTAACTAAATAGAGGAATTTGAATGTTAATTTATAATTAAATGAATAAGATCATTTAATCATCTTGCAATATTTTAAATAAATAATGAAAAATGTAGTCGCAGAGACCTAAACCATTTTTTCCATGTCTAGTCTTACTAGAGAAGCTCCTATAGATCGGAGATCATTGGAGACGTGGAAAACATTCTTATGCAGGGAAGACTTGGAACACTTATGGCAATTTTTGCATGCAAAGAAGGCGTATTCTATGTATTTTCTGCTGCCATTGACATGGGCATTTCTCTTGCTATTCCTCGTAACAAATTTACTGGCATGGATTGTTTGGGATTACGGCCACAATGCATTTTTTCCCTCTTCAAACCTTGTGCCTTGGGCTTGCCTTAAGATTTTGCAGTGCTCTTTAGTATTTCATACGGCTAGGGTATGAAGCTCTCTATAAATCTAGTACTTTCATTAATATGACATTCCACAAGATGTCATAATGGTTTGCATTGTAAATGTTTATTTGTTCCAAAGAAGTTATTACAGAGAGCAAAAGAGATCCAATTTTTCTCATTTAATTCTAATTCTTATTTGTAGAGCATAATGAATCCCAGATTAAGCTAGATTGGCCCACACAATATAAGACACGGGGACTTGCATATCTTCATGAGGAATCACTGCTAAAAGTTACACACTGGGACATTAAATCTACAAAAATTCTTCTAGATAAAGATTTAAATCTCAAAGTAGCAGATTTTGTCTTGGCAAGGCTGTTTGATGAGGAAAACACTCATGTCAGCACAGGGGTAGCTGGAATAATGTAAGTTTGAAAAAACAAAACAGCTTACAAGTTAACAAGTTTTTAATCTTTTGAAATTGGAAAATCCTAGTAGGGTTCAATGGCTGGTCACATATCCACCAGAGTCTTTGATTAGATATTTATAGTCTTCATTATTTTTTAATTAACTTGCAGACATCTCTCTGAAGATAAGCCACAAATAAAATAGGCCATGGGGAACTTTTAAATGAACATATATTTGATGATGTATACATCTTTTTGGAGTTGATTTTCAGTATATAAAGATACAACTTAATACCATCTTATGGTTTTTTCCTTGGTTATTAACTTCTGATCAGTGAGTGAACTAAGAAGTCTTTTTTGTTATCTAGTGCAGGCTCTCTATTTATCTTTTATGTTTAGAGACCAATTGTTGGAGTATTATACCTACAATAAGCCAATAGGGGAAGTAGAGGAGAATCTTCTAACATGCTTGGCAGATCTCTTTATGCAGGTCAATAACTTCATTGGTTTTCAGAGTAATATTAGGAAGATGGAGTTGCACAATTGCTTTGAATGGATAGATAGTAGTGTGAATAAAAGTATAGCATTTTAGTTTTGAGAAATGAGTCTCTAAATATAAATAGCATTTTTTTTTTGAGCAATCAGTCTCCACATATAAATTGACAGCTCAAATATTTTGACTTGCCTTATACTAGAAAGTGAAATCATAAAAGCCATTTTAAAATACTCCTCACAAAAACATGCTTGTTTCTTGGCCAACCTTTTTATCTGGAGAGTATCTTAATAGGTGTTATTTTATCAAAAGAGTTAGAAGACCCTTTAGAATAGGGAAGTGGAATGATTGGAGAAGCTTCATTGTCTGTATTTCAACATTTTTTCTTTGGCAAGGTATCGATTCGTATTTTACTCTGTTGTTATTTGTCCGCTTTTTCTTTTTCAATTGCAATTGCCTTATACTATATGGGCTTATTCTTTGTTATATCTTATGGTTTCTCTATTTCAACCAATTGGTTACTAATTAAGATCAGCTAGATAGAGAGCCATTACACATCCTTACATAAAATCAGTCAAGAATAGAATTGTTAGTAGTGATTGTTAAGAACATCCATAACAAGGGCATACTTGTTTGTTTTTCTTTGAATTATGTCTTCATGTATATCATAGTGTAGTGTCCTCATCTGTAACTTGTGCTTGGATCACCACCATGAGTTTGGAATAGAATTGTTAGTAGTGATTGTTAAGAACATCCATAACAAGGGCATACTTGTTTGTTTTCCTTTGAATTCTGTCTTCATGTTGTGTGTGTGAAAATCAAGTGTAAGAATTAAAATCAGTTCAAACACACCAATAGAACATTATAACAAAAACAAAACTATAAAAGGAGTAGAAATGTGCAAACTCAGTATCCTGTTCCTGTTGTCGTCCTATCATCCTCTATCTTTAGTGTTTTTATAGATTCCAGCCTTGTGTTCTCAGATTAAGGGCTAGGCTCAACAAACTGTCTTCCTAAAGAACGAGATTTTGCTATGATATGAATGCATGATTAAGCTATGATAATGATTTTAGCTAAGAAACTTGAAATAAGCAAGA